>PVJL010010867.1:19030-46610 GCA_004026885.1 Lyroderma lyra
TTAGTACCAATGTCTTCTTCTATACAGTTTATTGTTGCAGGTCTTATATGAAGGTCTTTAATCCATTTCGAGTTAATTTTTGTATATGGAGAGAGTTCACAGCTCAGGTTCATTCTTTTGCATATGTTTTTCCAGTTTTCCCAGCACCACCTACTAAAGAGGCTGTCTTTTCCCCATTGTATGTTTTTTGCTCCTTTATTGAAAATTATATTTGTGGGTTTATTTCTGGGTTTTCAGTTCTATTCCATTGGTCTCTATTTCTGTTCTTCTGCCAGTACCAAGCTGTTTTGACTATTGATGCTTTGTAATATAAATTGAAGTCAGGGAATGTAATGCCACCAGCCTTATTCTTTTTATGTAGTATTGTTTTGGCAATTTGAGGTTTTTTTATGGTTCTTTATAAATTTACTATTTCTTTTATCTATTTCACGAAAGTATGCTTGTGGGATTTTGATGGGTATTGCATTAAATCTGTAGATTGCTTTGGGCAGAATGACCATTTTAACAATGTTATGTCTTCCTATCCATGAACAGGGGATATTTTTCCACCTCTTAAAGTCTGTTCCAATTTCTTTCAAAAGTGTCTTATAGGTTTCCATGCATAAGTCCGTCAGGTTCTTTGTTAAGTTAATTCCCAGGTATTTCATTCTTTTTGTTGTGATAGCAAAAGGAATGGACTCCCTCATTTCTTTTTCTGTGGATTCATTGTTTGTATATAGGAATGCTGTTGATTTTTTTTTACAGGATTTTGTATCCTGCAACTTTACTATATTCATTTATTGTTTCTAATAGTTTCCTGGTGGAATCTTTGGAATTTTTTATGTAAAGGATCGTGTCATCTGCAAATAGTGACAATTTGACTTCTTTCCCCATTTGGATACCTTTTATTCTTTTCTCTTGCCCGATTGCTGTGGCTAGAACTTCTAGTACTATATTAAATAGCAGTGGTGACAGGGGGCATCCCTGTCTTGTTCCTCATTTTAGGGGAATAAGCTTCAGCTTTTCCCCATTCAGTATGATGTTAGCTGAGGGCTTGTTATATATGGCCTTTATTATGTTGAGATATTTTCCTTCTATACCTATTTTATTTAGTGTTTTGATCATAAATGGATGTTGTATCTTGTTGAAAGATTTTTCTGCATCAATTGTGATGACCATATGGTCATTATCTTTTATTTTGTTTATGTGGTGTATCACATTGATTGATTTTTTATGTTGAACCATCCTTGTGCTCCTGGGATAAATCCCACTTGATCTTGATGTATGATCTTTTTGATGCATTGGTGTATTCTGTTTGCTATTATTTTGTTTAGAATTTTTGCATATGTGTCCATCAGAGATATTGGTCTATAGTTTTCCTTCTTTGTGTTGTCTTTGCCAGGCTTTGGTATTAGGGTAATGTTGGCCTCATAGAATGAGTTAGGAAGTATTGCTTCCTCTTCAATATTTTGGAAGTCTGAGGAGGATAGGTGTTAATTCTTCTTTGAATGCTTCGTAAACTCATTGGTGAAACCATCTGGTCCAGGGCTTTTGCCATTAGGGAGATTATGGATAGTTGTTTTATTCTCTTCACTATCAATTGGTGTATTTAGATTATCCAGTTCTTAGTTCAGTCTAGGTAGGCTATAAGTTTCTAGAAACTTGTCCATTTCTTCTAGGTTGTTAAATTTCGTGGCATAAAGCCCTTCATAGTATTTTCTTATAATCCTTTGTATTTCTGTGGTATCAGTGGTAATTTCTCCCCTTTCATTTCTAATTTTGGATATTTGTGTCCTTTCCTTTTGTCCTTTGATTAGTCTTGCCAGGGGTTTGTCAATTTTCTTTTACCATCTCAAAGAACCAGCTCTTTGTATTATTAATTTTTTTCTGTTGTCCTTCTGTTCTCTAATTGGTTTAGCTCTGCTTTAATTTTTATTATTTCTTTTCTTCTGCTGACTTTGCATTTTGTCTGCTCTTCTCTTCCTAGCTCTTTAAGATGGCATGCTTAGGTGGTTACTTGTGATTTTTCTTGTTTCTTAAGATAAACCAGTACTGATACAAATTTCCCTCTTTTTACCCCTTTTGCTTGTCCCAATAGTTCTGATATGTTGTATTTTCATTGTCATTAGTTTCTATATATTTTTAATCTCTTCTTTTATTTGTTCTTTTTTCCAGTCATTTTTTAGTAAAATGTTGTTTAATCTTCATGTATATGTGGTTTTTCTGCTTTCCTTCTACAGTTGATCTCCAATTTCAAAGCTTTTTGGTCTGAGAATACACTTGGTATGATTTCAATCATCCTGAACTTACTGAGGCAACTTTTGTTTCCCACCATGTGGTCTATCATTGAGAATGTTCCATGTGCACTACAGAAGGTTTGGTCTCTTTTTGCTGGATGAAGTGTCCTGTACATGTCAATTATGTCCAATTGCTGTAATGTGTCCTTTATAGCTGATATTTCCTTATTTATTTTCTGTTTGGACTCTCTGCCCATGGCTGTTAAGAGGGTGTTTAAGTCTCCTACAATGATTGCGCTTTTGTCAGTTTCTCCTTTCAGATCTGTTAGTAGTTGTTTGGTATATTTTGGTGCATCCTGGTTGGGAACATATATATTAATTAGTGTGAAATCTTCTTGTTGTTTTATTGTGACTTTTATCATTATGTAATGTCCATCTATGTCTCTTGCTATCTTTTTTAATGTGAAGTTTATTTCTTCAGATATCAGTATGGCAACTCCTGCTTTTCTCTGGTTACCATTTGCTTGGAGTATTGTTTCCCATTCTTTCACTCTGAGTCTGTGTCTGTCCTTATGGCTGAGGTGTGTCCCTTGGAGACATCATATGGATGGGTTTTGTTTTTTTAATCCAGTTTGCTACTCTGTCTTTTTATTGGTGAGTTCAGTCCATTAACATTTAGAGTGATGATTGATATGTGAGGCTTTCCTGTGGCCATTACTTTTTTGTTGCTATTTTGTTTTATTTTTGTTTCTTTCTTGTTGCTCCAACTCTATTCCATTTGTCCTGATGTTTGTTTCAGGTTGAAGAGCCTCCCTCAGTATTTCTTAAAGTGCCAGCTTCATGCTGTTGAATCCCTTCAGCTTCTGTGTGTCTGAGAAGGTCTTTATTCCTTTTTCGTATCTGGATAGTTTTGCTGGATTGTTTATTCTTGACTGGAAGTTTCTCTCTTTTAAAGTTTTGAATACTGGATTCCACTCCTTCCTGGCTTGTAGAGTTTCTGCTGAGAAGTCTGATGCCAGCCTGATGGGTTTTCCTCTAAAGGTTATAATTTGTTTTTTCCTGGCTACCTTGAGAATAGTCCGTTTGTCTTCAGTTTTTGACATCTTTAGTACATGTGTCGTAGAGAAGATCTAATAGGGTCCAGGTATAAAGGGGACCTATTTTCTTCTTAAATTTGGGGTTCCAAATCTTACCATAGGTTTGGAAAGTTCTCATCTACTATTTGTTTGAGTATGTTCTTTGTAGAATGTTCTGCTCCTTCTTCTAATATTATTACTCTGCTGTTGTGTTTCGTGGAGTCAGATAGTTCTTGCAGAGTTTTTCCAATTATTTTGGTTCTATATTCCCTCTCTTCTTTTTTTTAAGATGTTTCCATATTCTGATCTTTGATATCACTAATTCTTTCTTCCATCTGGTTGGCCCTGTTTCCTATGGCAGTTATTTCGTTTCTCACTTCTTTTATTGTGTTATTTATCTCTCGCATTTTCATCTCAGTCTTTCTTATGTTTTGAATTTCTTTGTTAAATTGTTCCTTTTGTTCATGGAGTTCCTTTTTTATGTCATTCATGTCCTCTTTTATGTTGTTTGTCTCAGCCATGGTGCTCTGCCAGTATGTTTTCACTTCTCTCACAGCCTTTAGAATGGCTACTTTAAATTCTCTGTCACTTAATTCAGAAACTTCTAGGTCTAAGAAGCTGTCTTGATAAATTTCCTGTTCTTTCTGAGGAGTTTTAGTTTTTAAGGAAATCATCCTGTCTGCTGTGTTCTTCCTCTTTGACATGAGGGCATTATATTCAGTAGTGCCCAGGAGCCCAGATTTGTACTTTTATGGTGTCTTGCTGTAGGGCAGACACGAGGTGGTACTGGGGGGGGGCAAATTTCGGGAGAGAGAGGGGTTGTTTATTTCTTATTTCTGGTCTCCTGCTACGTTTGGAGGTGGTGTGCATCTATCATCGTCCATCCACTTCCTGTAGTTAGTTGGTTGGAGAGGTTGTAGGAAAGGGGAGAGGCCAACAAAAGGCACAATGGGGTAGCTCCACTTCTGCCCTATGCTGGGGAAGCTGGGTGATGTGGGCCAAGGTTGCTCCTGCTGGCTGGGGTGAATGCTATCAAATCTGCCTTTCTTCCCGGGCCTGCTTCTGTGACCAAATGTTGGGGGAGCTTCTGCGGGTTCGCACTGCTTTTAGGACCCAGGGGCGCATGAGCAGGTGTGCACACAAGTCCGAAGCTGTGGGTCTGACCCCGTGGTAGGAAGGCAGCTGGCCCGCCTCTGCAGCAGGCCTGGAATGGGAGCTGCAGCCCCGTGCAGGAGCCACGCACGCCATGCCAGCAACGAGCCCGCTTCCACAGCGGGCCAGGAACGAGAGCCACAACCTCGCGCAGGAGCTGCGCATGCTGCACTGGCAGCAGTACTCCTCCACAGCAGGCCAGAATGGGAGCCGCAGCCCCGTCTGTGTAGGGGCTGTGAGCTGCCCGCGCGGCAGCCGGCTCGCCCCTGCAGCGGGCCGGTACCAGGAAATGCAGCCTTGTGCAGGAGCCACATGCGCCTGCGCTGTGGGTCCCAAAGGAGCCTAGAGGCAAGATGTCATCTCTGCAGTTCAGAGTCCTTGCTCAGCCCTGCTACCACTCAAGAGTTCCAGAGGCTGGCTCCAAAGCTCTGTCCCCAACTCTCCGCTCCAAATTCCAGCTCCCCAGCCTAGCTCCCCAACAGACTCCCACTGTTCTGCCGCTTTGCTAGGCTTTTCCTCTTGTCGCCTCTTGACTTCCCCCTCCCATGCACTGCAGCCAGCCGCGATCGGGTCCTGTTGTGATCCGTCTTTGCTCCTTCCTCTCTCTCCTGCTCGCCCCTTTCTCTCCAACCCTTAGGTGTTCACTTGCGATGTGTGGATGTCTCAGCTGCCGTTTTTTGTCACCCAGTGTTCCCTTTCTTGGCTCCTGGGTGGCCACTAAATTGTGTTTTCTGGGAGAGGCTTTAGGGACGTCCTCTCCAGTCACCATCTTGTCCTCCTCCTCTTCTTCTTAAAGAAGTCTCTCTAACATTTCTTGTAATACTGGTTTGGGATGATAAACTCCTTTAGCTTTTTCTTGTCTGGGAAGCTCTTTATCTGTCCATCAGTTCTAAATGATAGCTTTGCTGGGTAAAATAATCTTGGTTGTAGGTCTTTGCTTTTCATCACTCTGAATACTTCTTGCCAGTCCCTCTGGCCTACAAAGTTTCTGTTGAGAAATCAGTTGCCAGCCTTATAGGAGCTTCTTAGTAGTTAAACTAACTGCTTTTTTCTTGCTGCTTTTAACATTCTTTCTTTGTTTTAACTTTTGGCATTTTAATGATGATGGGTTCATTTTGGGTTCATTTTGTATGGAACTCTCTGTGCTTTCTAGGCTTTTATGTCATTTCCTTTGTCAAGTTAGGAAAGCTTTCAGCCATTGTTTCTTCAAATAGGTTTCAATCTCTTGGTCTCTTTCTTCTTCCCCTGGTACTCCAATAATGCGAATGTTGGTGAACTTGATGTTTTCCTAGAGGCCTCTTAAACTATCCTCATTTTGAAGGGGTTCTTTTTTTGTTGTTTTTTCTAATTGGGTGTTTTCTGCTACCATATTTTCTAATTTGCTGATTTGAAACTCTACTTTCTCTAATCTACCATTGATTCTCTCTAGTGTATCCTTTATTTTAGTTATTGTATTCTTCATTCTAACTGGTTCTTTTTTATGTTTTCTATCTCTATTATGTTTCCTATCTCTTTGTTGAGGTTCTCACGAGGTCATTGAGCATCTTTAAACCAGGCATTTGAACGCTACATCTGGTAGATTGCTTGTCTCCATTTTGTTTAGTTTCTTTTATAAAACTTTGTTCTCTTCTTTTATTTGGGACATGTTTCTCTGTTTCTCCATTTTGGCTGCCTGCATGTTTTTGTTTCCATGTATTAGGTAATGCTGCTATGTCTCCCAGTCTTGGAGTGGCCTTATGTCATAGGTGTCCCATTGGGCCCAGTGGTGCAGTCTCCCTGGTCACCTGAACTGGAGCTCCAGGTTTATTTTTGTGTGGGTTGGATGTGCCCACCTGTGAAAATTGAGCCTTGCTTGCTCTTTGCACACCAATGAGAGGAATTGACCCTCAGGATAATTGGTTGTGAGGAGTGGCTATGACTACAGTGGAGGAGTTGTTATGTAGGAGCTTATCCTATGAAGCAGGATTCACTTTAGCAGTGAATTCTGGTGCCTGCCCAGTCTGTGGATTTGGAATGTCATCCCTGGAGGTGACTGGGTGGTGCTCAGGTGTGGTCTGGAGCAGGCCACCTTGTGTGACTTTCATGGGGCCTCCTGGGAGAAGCCCTGCTGCAGGTTAAGTTCAGCCATCACATATGCTCTGCCCTGGGCAACCTGGCATGAGCCACAAAGTGACCCACAGATAGCCACCACCTATACTGTGCTTAGAAGTGCCTGGGAGAGTCTAATTTACAGCCTTGCTGCTGCTGGTACTGTGGTTGGGGCTGCTTAGCAAGGGGCATGGAGTATGCTAAGGATAGATGCTGCTTGTTTGGGGTTTGTGAACCTTTGAGAGATTTTAGTAAATTCTGTAGCATGAGCCAAGACAGGCTGTTTGTATGAAAAAACCACTGGAAAGATTTTGGGTGATTCTGTAAGTTGGGTGGGGGTGGAGAATCAGGGAATCACCAGGGTGAGGTGAACAGTATTACATGGTTGATGGAGACTCAGATATGGTGGACACCTCCTCTGCATGGTAGGAGAGAAGAGGGCTCAACAAAGAAACAATGGCTTCTGCCAGCACTTCTGTCTGGGAGATAGCTGCTGCTTTGGCCCTTGTCTTGAAGCCAAATAATTCAGTTCCTCCCCATGTTTCTGGCACTTTTTGGGTTGATGCCCCAGTGCTGGAGCTCAGAATAAGTGGTCTGATGGCAAGTAATTTTGTGCACAGGCCCTTTAAGGAAAATGCTTGGGACTTCAGCTGCCCTCTTTCTCACTCAGACACAATCTCCACTGGTTTTCACTGCCAGAAGCTGTGGGGACTTCTCTTCTTTGCACTGGAACCCTGGGTTGGGGGACCTGGTGTGGGGCTGGGATACCTCACTTTTGGGGGAACCTCTCCAGATGCAATATTTTCCCCCAATTTTTAACCACCAATGTGTGTATGGGGACCAGCTAATTCTTCATCTCTGCCACTCATTCCAATCTTTATATAGCTTCTTCTGTGTGCTTTTGGTTATAAGACTTCAGTTCAGCTAGACTTCAGGATATTCGATGATTGTTGTTTTGTAGTTTAGTTGTAATTTTGATATGGTCATAAGAGGATGCAAGCAGAGCATTTTCCTATTCTGTCATCTTGACTGGAAATCCATGCAGGGTATATCTTTAACAAGTAACTGGGTTTAGTCACTTATACTATCCAGCACAGCATTGTTCTCTCTACATTGTGTTCTTAAAAACAATTTCTACTGTGAGAACAGTGGGCAGAATGTACATTCTAGGGGCAGGGGATGGGTAAGGAGCCTCTGATTGCCTGGATCTAGCTTGAAAGTCAACCAGTAACCACATTGTCTCAAGGACCTTCAATACTCCATATATCATGGCTGTCCCCATTCTTCTGCAAAGTGCCTTGAGAGACCACAAGGAGTTAGTTTCACTAAAATGGAGGGGACTAGTTTGGTGGATCTCTGGTTGGACTGGAGGCTCAGTCCTTCTTCCAACTTTCTAATTTGAATGTTCATCCTCTAGTTGGATATCAGTGGCAGTCATTCTTCCATGTAGAGGTTAGCCCAATGTGCAGTTATGCTACTTTGCCACATTAGTACACAGTCTTTATTACTATAGTTTTGTAGTAAGTTTTTTGAAAGGGGAAATCTTTGTGATTTCTTAGTATTCATTTATTTATTCATGTTTGATTTTATTTTATTATTAAATTTGTTGGAGTGATATTAGTTAGTAAAAGTGTACAGGTTTCTATATGTGTTGCATTGTGCACTCCCCACCCAGAGTCAGTTTTTGTTCTGTCACTATCTATTTGTTTCCCTCCCTCTGCTACCACTACTCTCCTCACCTTACTGTCTGGTAACCACTAAACTATTGTCTGTGATTACAAGTTTTTGTTTCTTTGTCTTGTTCCTTTGTTGTTTTCAGTTTTATATTTCATGCATTAATGAAGTCATACGGAATTTTACATTTTCTGTCTGACTTATCTCACTTAGCATGAAAATCTCAAGATTCATTCACTTTCTCGCAAATGACAGTATTTCATCTTTTCTAATATTCCATTATGTATATGTACAATATCTTCTTTATCCAGTCATCTATCAAAGGACACTTTGGTTGCTTCCATGTCTTGGCCACCATGAATGATGCTGCGATGAACATCAGAGTACATATATCTTTGTGAAAAAAGTTTTCAGACTTTTTGATTAGATACCTAGAAGAAGGAGTGCTGGACCATACAGTAACTCTATTCTTAATGTTTTTAGGAACCTCTATACTGTTTTCTATACTATTTGTACCAATTTGCATTCCCACCAGTAGTGTATAAGGGTTTCTTTTTCTTCACAGCCTCGGCAACACTTGTTATTACTTTTCTCATTGATAATAACCATTCTAATAGTTACTATTTCAATGTGGTTTTAATTAGTATTTCCCTAATTGCTAGTGAAGTTGAGGGTTTTTTCATGTATTTTTTGGCCATTTGTATGTCTTCTTCAGAGAAGTGTCTGTTCAGGTCCTCTGCCTATTTTTAAATTGGATTATTTTTTGTTGTTGTGATTGAGTTGTACAAGTTGTTTGTATATTTCAGATATTAGCCCCTTATCAGGAGTGTTGTTTACAAATAACCCATTTGGTTGGGTGCTTCTTTGTTTTGTTGATTTTTTTTCTGTGCAGACACTCTTTAGTTTGATACAGTTTCATTTATTTATTTTTGCTTTCACTTCTCTTGTTAATGGTAAAATTCATTAATTCCTCCCTGACCTCAATGTTCATAAGTTTAGTACCAATATTTTCTTCTATGTATTCTATTATTTTAGGTCTTATGCATAGGTCTTTGATCCATTTTGAGTTAGTTTTGGTATTTAGAGAGAGATTTCAGTCTAGATTCACTCTTTTGCAATTGGCTTTTCAATTTTCCCAGCGCCATTTATTAAAGAGGCTTTCTTTTCTCCATTGTGTTTTTAAAAGGCTCCCTTGTCAAAAAGTATGTGCCCATATATGTGTGCCTTTATTTCTGGGGTTTCAATTCTATTCCATCAGTCCATGTGTCTGTTTTTCTACAAATAGTATGCTGTTTTGGTTTTTGTTGCTTTGTAGTATAAATTGAAGCGAGGGAGTGTGATGTGTCTAGACTTGTTCTTTCTTCATAGTATTGCTTTGGCTATTTGTGATCTCTTGTGATTCCATACAAATCTGATAATTTTTTGGTCTATTTCTTGAAAAAAATGTCACTGGGATTTTTAGGGGGATTGCATTCAATCTGTATATTGCTTTGGGTAACATGGCCATCTTAACTATGTTGATTCTTCCAATTCATTAACATAAAATGTCTTTCCATTTCTTTTTGTCTTCTTCAATTTCTTTTAAGAGTCTCTTATAATTTTCATTGTATAAGTCCTTCATATCCTTTGTTGGTTTATTCCTAGGTATTCTATTCTTTTTGCAATTGCAAAAGGTATTTTATTTTATTTATTTATTTATTTATTTTTGGAGTTTCATTGTTAGTATATAGGAATGCAATAGATTTTCATACATTGATTTTGTATCCTGCAGCTTTACTGTATTAGTATATGGTTTCTAATAGTTTCTCATGGGGTCTTTAGGATTTTCTATTTAAAGAAACATGTCATCTGCAAAAAAAGACCATTTAGGCATCTTGGCAAGATGGTGACCAGAGAGGCAGTCCCTAAAACCTCTCCCAGAAAATACAATCAAACAGCTAGCCAGGATCCAACATGGGAAACCCTGAGTGGCATGGTGACAAGTGAGAGATCCATGCATCAGAAGAAAATACCTGAAGGTTAGAGAAAAAGGGGATGAGAAGGAGAGAAGGGAGGGAGCAGAGATGGATTGTGCCCTGACCTAACTTCAGCTAACTGAAGGAACTAGGGAGAAATCAGAAAGCAGCACAATAATGGGGAGGGGAGAGGCTGAGTGGTGACAAGAGTGGAGGCTGGAGTGGTGGGAACCCTGTGGGACTCTGAGTGAGCTGGACCTAACAGCAGCATGTTAAACACATTCTGAAAGCCAACCTCTGGGTGGCACAGAAGCTGAGTGAGATATCCGAACTGCCTTAGGCAAGAATGGGCCCACCAACTGCAACACCTTAGCTCTCATCACTTACAAATGCTGTCAGGAGTAGTTGCCATGGAAACAAGTGCTGAAACACAATCCTGGGTAAAACACAGAAGAAAGTAAGGCTGAGCTGGCGGCACCCAATGTGAACAGCCTTAGCTTGCATTTCATCAGCCTCCTCCTTCATCCCCAGCTTCCCAACAAACCTCAGAAAGCAGAGAGAACTCAGACTTTTCTGCCCCACTGCCAAACACTGGTGGAGACAGGACATGTGGCTTAAACATCTCCCTTCTCTCCCAAAATTTGCCAGCTAGCACAGCAAGTGTCTCCTTATAGCAAGACACCACAAAAATACAAATTTCACAAAGAAAGGTCTCTTTAGTTCTGTAAGAGGTAAAGCCCTTATACTGAAGAAGAATGTAACAGATAATATGAGTACCTTAGGATTCAAAGCCACTCAGAAAGAAGATGAAAAATTTCAGAAAAGGATCTTATACATCTAGAAATGTATGAACTAAATGACATAGAATACCAGGTTGCAGTTCTAAAGGCTCTCAGAGAAATTAAAACATACTGGAAAACACCATAGCTGAGATTAATGATCTCAGAAAGGAAATTCATGAACAAAAGGAACATTTTAACAAGTAAATTCAAATTATAAAGAAGAACAAGATGGAAATTTGAGAAATACATAATACAATAAAAGAAGTGAGAAATGAAATTACTATCATAGAAAACAGGGCCAACCAGATGGAGGAAAGGTTGGTGATATTGAAGATCAGAACATGGAAACAACTCAGAAAGAAGATAGGGACTATGGAGTCAAAAAGATTGAAAGAACTCTTCAAGAACTATCTGACTCCATTAGAAAAAAACAATATTAGTATAATAGGCTTAGAAAAAGGAGCAGAGAACTCTACTGTGAGCATACCCAAACAAATAATATATGAGAACTGTCCAAACCTATGGAATTAAAGAAGAAAATACATCCCCTAGCTACCTGGATTCTAGCAGATATGCAAGACACATTGTAGTGAAGATGTCAAAAACCAAAGACAAAGAGACAATTCTCAAGGCAGCTAGGAGGAAAAAAACTATAACCTTTAAAGGAAAACCCATCAGGCTATTATCAGACTTCTCAGCAGAAACTTTACAAGACAGGAAGGAATAGAATCAAATATTCAAAATATTAAAAGAAAGAAACTTCCAGCCAAGAATAAATTATACAGAAAAATTATCCTTCAGACAAGGAGAAATAAAAACCTTCTCAGACACATAAGTCCAGCACTTCAAGAAATATAGAAGGAAGCTCTTTGACCTAAAACAAAACATCAGAATAAATGGACTGAAGTTGGGACAAAAAAGAGCAAAAATAAAAATGGGAGAACGAAAGACCATAAGAAATCCTCATATATCAATCATCACTGTAAATGTTAATGGACTGAACTCACCAATAAAAAGACACAGAGTAGCAGACTGGATTAAAAAACAAAACCTATCCATATGCTGTCTCCAAGAGACACACTTCAGATGTAAGGACAAACACAGACTCGGAGTGAAAAGATGGAAAACAACACTTCATGCAAATCGTATCCAGAGAAAAGCAAGAGTTGCCATACTGATATTTGATGAAACAAACTTCATCAGGTTAAAAAATATGAGAAGAGAAAAAGATGGATATTACATAGTGATAAAAGGCACAATACAACAATAAGAAGACTTGACACCAATTAATATATATGCCCCCAATCAGGACACACAAAATACACAAGCAACTACACACAGATCTGAAAGGAGAAACTGACAAAAGCACAATCATTGTAGGAGACTTAGACACTCCCTTAGCAGCCATGGACAGATCATCCAAACAGAAAATAAATAAGGAAATATCAGCTTTAAATGACACATTACAGCAATGATATATAACAGACATTTATAAGACTCTTCATCTAACAAAAAAAAAAACAAAAAATTGGGATACTTTTCTTTTTAATGCACATGGAACATTCTCAAGGGTAGACCATATTCTGGGATACAAAACTAGCCTCAGCAAATTCAAGAAGATTGAAATCATACCAAGTACATTTTCAGACCAAAAAGATTTGACATTGGATATCACCTGCAAAAAGAAGGCAGAAAAAAATCACATATACATGGAAATGAAACAATACATTATTTAAAAAATGACTGGATCAAAGAATAAATAAAAGAAGAGATTAAAATACATATAAACTAAAGACAATGAAAATACAACATTTCAAAATTTTTGAGACACAGTAAAAGCAGTCATAAGAGGAAAATTTATATAATTACAGGCCTATTTTAAGAAACAAGAAAAATCACAAGTAAACACCCTAATATCCCATCTTAAAGAACAGAAAAAAACCCAAAGTCAGCAGAAGGGAGAAATAATCAAAATTAAAGCAGAGCTAAACGAAATTGAGAACAGAAAGATAACAGTGAAAATTAATGCAACAAAGAGCTGGTTCTTTGAGAAAGTCAACAAAATTGATAAACTGCTGACTAGACTATTCAAAGGATGAAAGGAAAAGACACAAATATCCAAACTTAGAAATGAAAGGGCGGGAATTACCACTGATACCACAGAAATACAAAAGATTATAAGAAAATAGTATGAAGGGCTTTATGCCACCAAATTTAACAACCTAGAAGAAATGAACAAGTTCCTAAAAACATACAGTCTACCTAGACTGAACCAAAAAGAACTGGATAATCTAAATAGACCAATCAATACTAAAGAAATTGAAATAATTATCAAAAACCTCCCCAAAAGCAAAAGCCCTGGACCAGATGGTCTCACCAATAAATTTTACCAAGCATTCAAAGAAGAATTAATGCCTATCCTCCTCAGACTCTTCCAAAAAATTGAAGGTGAGGCAATACTTACTAACTCATTCTATGAGACCAACATTACCCTAATACCAAAGCCTGGTAAACACAACACACAAAAAAGAAAAGTATAGACCAACATCTCTGATGAACACAAATGCAAAAATCCTAAACAAAATATTAACAAATAAAGTACAACAATGCCTCAAAAAGATTATATACCACAATCAAGTGGGATTCATCCCAAGAGTACAAGGATGGTTTGACATATGAAAATCAATCAATGTGATATACAAATTAAACAAAATAAAAGATAAAAACCATGTGGTCATATCAATCAATGCAAAAAAAAAGCATTTGACAAGGCACAACATCCATTTATGATCAAAACACTAAATAAAATGGGTATAGAAGGTAAGTACTTCGACATAATAAAGGCCATATATGGCAAGCTCTCAGCTAATATCATAATGAATAGGGAAAAGATGAAGCCCATTCCCCTAAAATTAGGAAAAAGACAGGGATGACCCCTGTCACCACTGCTATTTAATATAGAATTGGAATTTCCAGCCAGAGGAATCAGGCAAGAGAAAGGAATAAAAGGTATCCAAATTGGGAGAGAAGAGGTCAAACTGTCACTTTTTGCAGATAACATGATTCTTTATGTAGAAAATTCCAAAGACTCCACCAGAAAATTATTGGAAACAATAAATGAATACAGTAAAGTTGCAGGACACAAAATCAATGTATAAAAATCAACAGCATTCATATATACAAACAACGAATCTTCAGAAAAAGAAATGAGAGAATCAATACCTTTTTCTTTCACAAGAAAAACAATGAAATACCTGGGAATTAACTTAACAAAGAACATGATGGAGTTATACACAGAAAATTTAAAGACACTCCTGAAAGAAATTGAAAAGGACACTAAGAAATGGAAAGATTCCATGTTCACAGGTAGGGAGACTTAACATTGTTAAAGTAGCCTTATTACCCAAAGCAATACATAGATTTAATGCAATTCCCATCAAAACCCCCCAAAACATACTTTCATGTAATAGATAAAAACACTATCAGATTTGTATGGAACCATAAAAGACCTCAAATTGCCAAAGCAATACTACATAAAAAGAATAAGGCTGGTGATATAATGCTCCCCGATTTCAATTTATACGACAAAGCATCAATAATCAAAACACTTAGTATTGGCAGAAAAACAGACACACAGGCCAAGAGAACAGAATTGAAAACCCAGAAATAAATCCACAAATATATGAATGAATAATTTTTTAATAAAAAATATGCAATGGGGAAATGACAGCCTCTTCAGTAAATGGTGCTGGGAAAACTAGAAAAAAAAACCATGCAAAAGAATGAATCTGAGCTGTGAACTCTCACTATATACTAAAATTAATTCAAAAGGGATTAAAGACCTCCACATAAGACCCAAAACAATAAGCTGTATAGAAGAAAACATTGGTACGAAACTTACAGACCTAGGGCTCAAGGAGGACTTCATGAACCTAAACTCAAGGCAAGGGAAGTAAAAGCAAAAATAAATGAATGGGACTATATCAAACTAAACAGCTTCTGCACAGCAAAAGAAACCACCAACAAGGCAAAAAGACAGCCAGTTGAATGGGAGAAAATATTTGCAAGCAATGCATCTTATAGGAGACTAAAATCTAAAATATATATATAACTTAAATGACTCAATATGAAAAATATAAACAACCTAATTAAAATATCTATAGAGGACTTAAACCAACACTTCTCCCACAAGGCTATACAAATGGACAACAGAGATATGAAAGAATACTCAAACTCATTAGCTATCAGGGAAATGCAAATCAAAACCACGATGAGATACCACCTCACACCTGTGAGAATGGCTATTGTCAACAAAACAAGGGATAACAAGTGCTGGAGAGGATGTGGAGAAAAAGGAATTCTCATACTGCTGGTTAGAGTGCAAATTGGTAAAACCACTAGACAGTGTGGAGGTTTCTCAGAAAATTGAGAATGGAGTTATCATATGATCCAGCAGTTCTTCTGGGTATCTACCCCCAAAATTGAAAACTTTAGTCCGGGAAGACTTATGTACTCCAGTGTTCATCACAGCACTGTTCATGGTGGCTAAGACAAGAAAACAACCAACGTGTCCTTTGATAGATGACTGGATAAAGAAGCTGTGATACATATCACAATGGAATATTACTCAGCTATCAGAAAAGATAAAATACTACCATTTGTGACAAAATAGATGGACTTTGACATCATCATGCTAAGCGAAATAAGCCAGACAGAAAAAAAATAAGAATCATGTGACTTCACTCAAATATAGAATATAAAACTGAAAGCAACAAAGAAAAAACAAACCAAAAAACACCCTCATAGACACAATCAATAGTTTAGTGGTTACCTGGGGACAAGGGGGGAGGAGTGGGTAAAGAGGAGGTAGGAGAGGAGGGAGGGGGAAGCAAATATATGTTGATGGAAAGAGAACTCTCACTGAGTGGTGAACACAATGCAACAAATAGACAACATACTGTAGAAATGTACACCTGGAACCTATGTAATTCTTGCTAACCAATGTCACCCCAATAAGTCTAACAATAAAAAAGTGTATTTTAAAAAAGTGACAATTTAACTTCTTTATTCTCTATTTGGATGCCTTTTATTCTTACACTTGCCTGATTGGTCTGACTAGAATTTCCACTACTATGTTGAATAACAGTGATGACAGGAAACATTTCTGTCTTGTTTCTAATTTTAGAGGAAAAAGTTTTAGTTTTTTACCATTGTGATATCAGCTGAGGGTTTATCATATATGGCCTTTATTATGAGGCACTTTCCTTCTATACCCATTTTAGTGTTTTGATCATTTGTTCCTTGTCAAATGGTTTTTATACATCAATTGATGTAATCATATGGTTTTTATCTTGTGTTTATGTGATATTTCACATTGATTGATTTGAGTATGTTAAACCATCCTTATGCCCCTGAAAAATGCATCCCACTTGATTATGATGTATAATTTTTTAATGTATTTTTGTATTCAATTTTCTGGTATTTTGTTTAGAATTTTTGCACCTGTATTCATCAGAGATAGTGGTCCACAGTGTTTTCTGTGTGTGTGTTATCCTTATCTGTTTTTGGTATTAGAATAATGTTGACCTTATAAAATGAGTTGGGAAGAATTGCCTTTTCTTCAATTCTTTTTGTAAGAGTTTAAGGAGAACAGGGATTACATCCTCTTTAAATGTTCAGTAAAATTCACTAGTGAAGCCATCTGGTCCTGGACTTTGCTTTTGAGAAAGTTTTGGATGATTGTTTCCATTTTCTTACTGTTAATTGCTCTATTTAGATTATCCAGTTCTTCTTGATTAGTCTAGGAAAGCTATATATCTCTAAAAACTGTGTATTTCTTCTAGGTTACGGATTGGGTGGCATATACTCCTTCATAATATTCACATGTGATCCTTTGTATTTCTGTGGTGGCCATCATAATTTTTTCTCTTTAATTTCTTATTTTAATTATTTGTGTCTTTTCTCTTTTTACCTTAGTGATTCTAGCCAGGGTTTTGTCAATTTTATTAATCTTTTTTGAAAAACCAGCTCTTTGGTGCATTAATTTTTTTTGTTGTTCTCTATTTCATTTAGTTCTACTCTAATTTTTATTATTTCCTTTCTTTTCCTATCTTAGTGTTTCAGTTGTTCTTCTTTTTCTAGTTCTTTAAGATCTAATGTTAGGTTGTTTATTTGAAATTTTCTTGTCTTTTGAGATAGGCCTATAGCAATATAAATTTCCCTCTTAATATTGTTTTCATTGCGTCTCAACAATTTTGAAAGGGTGTGTTTTCATTCTCATTTGTTTCTATATATTTTTAAATCTTTTTTATGTCCTCTTTAACCCAGTCATTATTTAACAGCATGTCATTAATCTCCACGTATATGTAGTTTTTCCCACTTTTTTGTTAGAGTTGATCTTCAACTTTAAATCTTTGTGGTCAGAAAATACACTTGGTATGATTTAAATCTTCTTAAATTTGCTGAGGCTAGTTTTGTGTCCCAGCTATGGTCTATCCTTGAATATATTCCATGTGTATTAGCAAAAAAAATGTATAGTCTTGTGTTGTAGGTTGAATTCTTCTATAAATGTCAATTATGTCCATTTCGTGTAATGTATCATTTAAAGCTGATATTTTCTTATTAATTTTCTGTTTGGATGAGCCATCCATGGCCATCAATTGGGTGTGTAGGTCCTGACTATAATTGTGTTTTTGTCATTTTCTCCATTTAGTTCTGATAGTAGTTGCTTTGTATATTTTGGTGCTTTCTGATGGGGGGCTGGGGAGATATATATTACTAAGTGTCATTTCTTCTTGTTATGTTGTCCCCTTTATCATTATGAAGTGTTATCTTTGTTTCCTGTTATCTTTTTTATCCTGAAGTCTGTTTCATCAGATATAATTATGGCCACACACACTTTCCTCTGGTTGCCATTGGCTTGGAGTATTGTTTACCACCATTTCACTTTGAGTCTATATTTGTTCTTGTAGCTGAGGTGTGTTTCTTAGAGGCAGTATATGGTTGAATTTTGGGGTTTTTTGGGGGGGGGTTGTGTTTTTTTTTGTTTTGTTTTTTTTGTTTTTTTCTTTTTGGTATGTGAGTAGCTCCCTGCTGGGAATCGAACCCAGGCCGCAGCACTGACAGTGCCAGCGCCGCAGCCTTAAGCCACTACACCATCAGGGAACTTGATCCAATCTGTTCTTCTGTTCCCTTTTATTGGTAAGCTCAGTCCATTTGTTTTTAGGGTGATTATTGATACTTGCAGATTTCCTATAGTCATTTTATCTTTTGTTTTCCAAAAGTTTGGTGTTTCTATTGTTTTATTGCTGTTTTTGTTTCTGTCAGTTATTTTAGTTTGGTAGTGTTCTTCTGTTTCCTCTATTTTTATGTTATGCATCTCAGTTTTGGATTTTTTCTTTTTAGTGGTTATCATTAAGTTTATGTAAAAGGAAGTTTTATATATACAGTAGTCTCTTCTCTTAAGCATGTCTCATATTCATTCCCCTTTAGAAATTTAGACCTTTACTTCCTCCCCTTTTATGTTTTTGTTGTTTCAAGTTATTTCTATTTATTTTGACTTTTTCTTTCAGGTTGAATAGGCTCCTTCAGTATTTCTTGTAATGCAGGTCTTGTGCTGGAGAAATCCCTAAATTTCTGTATGTCTGAAAAGGTCTTTATTCGTCCTTCATATGTAAACTTTACTGGATAAGTTATTCTTGGCTAGAAATTTCTCTCTTTCAATAGTTTGAATATTTGATTCCACTCCCTCCTAGTTTGTAGAGTTTCTGCTGAGAAGTCTTATGGTAATCTAATGGGCTTTCCTTTCTAGGTTACTGTCTTCTTTTCCCTAGCTACCTTGAGAATTTTTTCTTTATTGTTGATCTTTGACAGCTTGAATATAATGTGCTTTTGAGAAGGTTAGGATTCAGGTAGTTAGGCGTTCTGTTTGCTTCTTAGATTCAAGGATCCAGTTCTTTTTCATAGGTTTGGTAAGTTCTCATTGACTATTTATTTTAGTAGACTCTCTGTGCCTTACTCAGTTTTTTCTCCTTCTGGTATATTCATTATTCTTATGTTGGTCTTTCTGATGGAGTCAGATAGTTCTTGTATAGTTCTTTCTTTTTAAAAAAAAAATTATCATGTCTCTCTCTTCTTTCATCTCTGTCATTTCAATATTTCTATCTTCAATGTCACTAGTACTTTCCTCCATCTGGTCAGATCTGTTTCCTAAGTCAGCTATTTTATTCTTTATATCTGTTATTGAGTTCTTCATCTCCAGAATTTCTGTTTGTTTCTTTTTAAAAGTTTCCATCTTTTTGGTAAAATATTCATTTTGTTCATTGATTTTATTTCTGAGTTCATTAAATTGCCTACCTGTGTTTTCTTGCATCTCACTGAGTTTTTTCAGAATTGCAGTCTTAAATTCTCTGTCATTTAGGTCACATATTTCTATGTCATTAAGTTTATTTTCTGGAGATTTTTAATTTTATTTTTGAGCAGGCTTGTTTGCTTGGTTATTCAAATTAATTATTGGGATATTACTCTTTCTGGGCATCTACAGGAGCAGATTCTGCAGCCAGTAGATAGGAAGAGGTCTTTCTTTTATTTTCCATTAGGTATGGATGTAGCATTTTATTTTCTCTTGTGTTATTTCTTCTTCTCATGGTAGGCAGCTTTCTATGAGGTGGGTTTCTCCTCTTTGACCTGGTTACCTTGGTCTCAGTGCACCACCACTGTGGGAGAATGTGGTAGGTTATGGAGCTCTGAGCCTCTAGAACCCCAGTGTCCCCTCTGCTGCCAGAAGCTGCAGCGTCTGTCTGTTTCAGCTGCCCTGGATGCCTCTGCTTGTTTCAGCTAGGAAAGGTGGGGATAAGGTTTAGCTGGGGGAGCTGGTTGTTGTATTTGTGTCTCCAGATGGTGGCAGCTGCCTGCTCACTGTCTCCTCAGTTCTCAAGGCTATAGATTTTCTGCTCTTTAACCTGACACTCACTGCTATGGTTTCTACTGAGGCTGGCAGAAACACTCAGAGGGCATGAGGGAGGAGGCTCTGGGAGGGTAAGGGAAGGTGAGCAGGCTTTGTGTCTTTGTCTTTTGGCTGGCACTGAGGGCAAAGAGGGCAGTGCAGGCTTACACTTTTTTGTATTCAGTCTTTCCCTCAAGGTCCCTGCCCTGAGTGCTGGGTTCAGCTGTATTATATGCTGATCCCTCAGGCAGGAATGCTTGGAACCAGAGTAGGTGCATCTATCCTCATACCACCCTTTCTGTCTCCTGGGACTGCAGTGATCTCCAGGCTTGATCTTGTGACCCCATCTCTGCACTTCTCCCAGTTTACCCCTTTTTGCCCAACTTCATGCATTTTGATTTGATGAGTGGTTATCTCAGCTGTGTTTGTGTGTTGCATAGGACATCCTTTGTTGAATTATAGTTTTCCAATTTGTTGTAACTTCTAGAGGAGTTTTCCAGAAGCTCCCTTCATGCTACCATTTTGATGAAATCTCCTGTAGTAAGTTTTAAAATCAGAAAGTATGAGTCTTCCAACTTTGTTTTGTTTTTGTTTTTAGGATTGTTTTAGCTGTTCTGGTTCCTTGAATTTTCATATTAATTTTAGGATCAGCTTATCAATTTCTTCAAAGAATTCATTTGGAATTTTGATAGAGATTACTTTGAATCTGTAGATCAGTTTGGGGAGTATTGCCATATTAAGAATATTGTCTTCCAAGCATTTATATGGGATGTCTTTCTATTTATTTGAGTCTTCTTTAATTTCTTCTAATTTTGTTTATAGTTTTCAGTGTACAAGTCTTGCAATTTTTGTTAATTTTATTCCTAAATATTTTATTATTTTTTATGTTACTATAAGTGGAATTTGTTATGGTTGAATTATATCTTCCCCAAATCCATATGTTAAAGCCCTAACCTCCATTACTCTAGGATGTGGACTTAGGGTATTTACAGAGATAATCAAATTAAAATGAGTTCATTAGAGTGGTCCATAATCCAATGACTGGTGTGCTTATAATAAGGAGTAATTTGGACACAGGCATGCAAATAGAAGAGTGCTATGTGAGGACTGACTTATGATACCACAAGCCTATGAACTACCTTGTCTACCAGGAGAGAGGCCTGGAACAGATTCTGTCCTCACAGCCCTCAGAAGAAAACCAATCCTGCCAAAACCTTTTTTTTAACTCCTAGCCTCCAAAACTGAGACAATACATCTCTGTTTAAGCCACCTAGTTTGTGGCATGTTGTTATGCAGCTCTAGCAAACTAATACAGAATTGTTTTCTTATTAATGGTATATAGAAACACAAATAACTGTTGTATTGATCTTGTACCCTACAACATTGCTAAATTTGTTTATTAGCCCTCATAGTTCTGTGTGTGTGTGTGTGTGTGTGTGTGTGTGTGTGTGTTCTTTAGAATTTCTACATACTAGATCATGTTATATGTAGACAGAGCTAGTTTACTTCTGTCTTCTGGATGCTTTCAAGGTTTGTAATTGACCATATGTTTTGGCTTCCTATTTACTTGCATCTCTCTGTGGATATTAATTATACTTATTCTAAAGTGTTCTGTTTGCTCAAGTAATTCTAGATACTTAAATGTTGGTTTCCATTGGATGTTTTGGCTTCCCCTTTTGTGGTATTTGTTTAATTACAGGGAAACATGGTTGACTATGTACTCATTCTTGCTTTTGCCATTTTCTGTTTACCCATATATTAATATTCTATTAAATCTTTCGACCACTGCCCAAGGAACAGGAGGGGAGGGACAAGCTTTATGGTGAGTTGTGAGCCCCAGCAGAGGTTCCTGGAGTAGAGCTACTTGATGTCCTGAGAGTTACTCCAGGCTATCTGGCCTCTGAAGTCCAAGTGCCAACACCCTTGTCTTGGAGCAAGTAAAGGAGGAGAACAGAGGGCCTAACATCCATGTACTGCCCCCACATTCCAAACCCTCACCCCTCAGTAACCCAGGCCTCCTCTGATCTTGTGTCTCCTTCTTCTCAGAGCCTCCAACACAAACCACTTTCCATAGTAATTTCTCCTGATATGGTTTTCTGAAAAAGGATGTTTTGTTATTCCATGAATTTATGGCCATAAGGAACTGGAGAACTGACCTAATTGTTTCATCCTTTCAATCTATAAACTGGGTATATTATTCCTCTTTCAAAAGGTCAACATGGGAATAAACACAGGACACATTTTGGACAGCACCTGTGCAGTGAGGTGCATTCAGATGTACAAGACTGTCCTCATCACCTCACTGCATGGAAGTTTGGAAAGTGCCTGCACTATACTGGACTGTGTGTGAATTTCAGACTCTGATTAGTGCATGGCCACGGTCTATGGAAATTCATGACAGAAGAAAAGGCCAAGCACATTTCTACCATGGCTCCAACCCCTTGAGATTACCAGAGTTTTTAACAAGCTTCCCTACCTTGTTAGCATTGCCCACGTGATGGGTACCCAAGCCCATCATGGTGGCCACATGATTGGCACTCATGATCAGCTCAAGGGTATATCTGTGAATATTCTCTGCTCACACACATACCCTGTACACCTGGTTCACATGTGTATACCCACACAAGCACCACACATGCTCAAGGATGGACAAGTACACACAGGTGCACAAACATGCTGTTCTATGCTCCGGCTTTATCCTATCTTTCTCCATGTCTATCTCTGCTGCTTTTTTATCTTTTCCTGTCTTTTCCTCACTATTTCTAAAGCAATCTTCTCTTCCTTCATATGTCTGTCTCCCTCTCTGTGCTCTCAGCCTCAGTTTTGGTTTTCTGTATCATTTTACCAACCATCAGCTGCACTGTATGGCAGAGCAGGAGAGGTCGGGTCAATGCTAGTCACTCCAGCATGCCAGCACCATGATATGGGCTTAGCCCCAAGCATAGGAGGTAAAGCTGACACTGCCCCACTGCCGCTGACTGAGGAAGTCTGGTTATGGTGAGGGGTACACAGTGTTGTGAAAATCAGGACCAGAGAGACCCACTGCCACAAGCTCACAGAGCACAGACCTTGCTGCCTGAGGATGAGGCCCAGGACACTTCCCCAGAACATTTACTTTCCCATCCCTCATTCCTTGGGCAGGGGTTGATGGCCCACCCCTGCCAGGGACAGCTGTGTTTCCAGTCCTAGGGTCACCAGAGGAAGCACATCTGGTCTAACTTGGAGGAATGGTTGGGGGTCTGGCTATGAACATTTCAAGCCCAAGGAAGAAGTCTCACAATGAATGGGATAAGCCTGTGGCTGGGTGATCTGGGCTCTGATAAATCCCTGCCATTAGCTTGCAGCAAGTCTCCCAACCCCTTTGGGCTCAGTCTCCCACTCTGTGAAATGTCTGACTATTTTCCTCATGGGTTGTGAGCATTATGGGACCTAAGTGACGATCTTGCCCCACTAAATGAATGTGTCATTTCCTGCATTTCCCACTTCTACATCTGGTTTTTCTATTTATTCATTCAGTCAGTCATTTGTTCACTCGATGAGCATGTGCAGAGAGCATGCCACTATGCATTTGGGGTGCAGCAGTGGGATTCAGCCCTGGCCCTGGGAAAACCTTTGTTTCCCATTTCACACAGCCCCTCTCATCTTCTCTAGGAACCTTTAGCTCATGAGTCCTCCCAAGCTGGAGCTGGTTGTCTGTTTCCTTGAAGCTGACATTTAAAAGCAGATAAATCAGAAGGATAAAGAAAACTTTCTAATCAGTTATGATCTGTTTGGCTTAAAAACAAATGTTAATACCAACTCCTGTGAAGGAGCTTTACTCTACTTTAGAGCTTTTTATCCAGATGATAAATAAGTCATTTAATCCATGAAGAGAGGCAGAGGTTAAATTTTGACAAATATATCCACCTCCAGGAAAACAAGAGTGCTCAACTTACTTTCTACCTCAATTGGCGGGAAAAAGCTCCCTCTGTATGTGGCTCTCTTGTTTCTAGTAAATGAGTGGGAAAAGGAAGTAGGAAGGGTATACCAATGTCCTGACTGGTTCCCGTGGGGATCCATGGCCTTCTTCTGCAAGGACCAACCATGCCCTTCTCCCAGGAAAGCCCAAAGCACCATGTGGGAGACAGGGCACCAACTATACTTCCTAAGAAATGCTGCTGGCTCCCAGACATTTATCACTGCCAAATGAATGTTTCCATTTTTCAAAACTCACCCCTGGAGAACCTGCCCTGCTGGAATAGTTAAGTATGTTTTCAGAGGATTTTGTGTGTGTGTGTGTGTGTGTGTGTGTGTGTGTGTGTGTTCCACTTCTCATGATCACTGCCAAATGCTGGGCACTTTTCTGGTGTCCTCCTCCATATATTGCCTTCTACTTTATCTGAAGAGGAAGGCTCAGTTTACTCCACTTTACTGACGTGAAAACTTCTGCTTGCAGGGTACTGGGACTTGTCAGTAAATGGCAGAGCTGAGACAGAAATCACCTGTGACCACCTCCAAGCCCTCAGGGGCCACAGCCCTGTCTGACTTTAGTGGAAGTATCCCTAGTGTCCACCCTTGCCTTTCACTCTGGAATACCAGCCTCTCACTCCAAACTCACATAGTCTGTGGGTTGTAAGCAGCCCCCTTACTGAGATGCACCTTGGACTTTCAGAAGAGAATCATGTGGACAAGGAGGCCCCCATACTGACCTTCAATAGCATAGAGGTAAAGAAGAGGGAAGTGACCAGGGAGTGGCCATGAGGAAGATCCCACCCTCCACCCCCAGGAGAGCAGATTCACCACAATGCCACTGTGCAGGGGCTGCTCAACCTTCAGAGCCATCAGTGGATACCTGCTGGTGGTGACTCAGTCTTCAGAAGGAGCAGTTTCAATTCATAGGTTGTACTTGATTTTTATTTTTTAAAAAGTTACTGCTCTATGCAAAGAAAGGGGACATTGCTCCAACTATGGCTGCCATAACAGATATGGTTAAAAGCAATGGCTCTGGTCAGAGTCAGAAATGTCTGGAAATTTTTCTAACCCTCAATAGTGTTAGATCTTGGGAAAGTCACTTGGTTATCCCTGAACCTCAATTTAATCCATCAGTGAGGGTTATTTTAGAGTCCACTTCATAGAGCTGTAAGAATTAAATACAATAATCCATGTCATGACATCAGTGCAGGGCTGGTAGTTAGTAGCTAAATATTACTTTCTGAGTATATGCGAAGCAGTGGTTTCCAATGTTAGGTGAGCTAAATGATCCATTTATATCTATTTATTTAAGATATAGAAATCCAGCTTTACTAATGGCTAATATGCAAATTGACCCTGGTATCTGCCTTGACCAAATGTTAAGTGGGTTTTGGTTGTGTCTGGTTGAGTCTATGTACTGTGGGAAGAGCAGGAATTCCCACTGTAGAAGGTGGACAATTGTGTCCTCCCACCTATTTCCTGTCTTGTGACATTTGTACCTATTGTAGTTTTCATGGCCCAGCTAAGGATATTTATAGATTACATTTTCTTAAACAGTTGAATCTCTGCTTATACTGCCTTTGGCTGGTTTGGGTTTTAAGGTAATCCTGGCCTCACAAAATAATTTAGAAAGTATTCATTCTGCTTCTACTTTCTGAATGAGATTGTAGAGAATTGCTATAATTTCTTTCTTTAATGATTGGTAGAATCCATCAGTGAGCTCATCTGTGCCTGGTGTTTTCATTTTGTAAGTTTATAAATTATTGATTCAATATATTTAATAGGTGTAGAGCTATTCAGATTATTTCCTCTTGCGTCACTTCTAATAGATTGTGTCTTTCAAGGATTTGGTCTGGTTCATCTAGCTTATCAAATTTGTGGACATAGAGTTCATAATATTTACTATCTTTTTAATGTTCATAAGATCTGCAGTTATGTCCCACTTTCATTTCTGATATTCATAATTTCTATCCTATCTCTAATTTTTATTGTTGAATTTATTTGGGTTAAATTGGTTAGTAAGAATTACATGAGGAAGAAAACAAGATGGTGACTGGAGAGGAGGTCCCTAATGCCTCTCCCAGAAAACACAATTGAACGGCCATCCAGGAGCCAAGAAAGAGGACCCGGAGTGACAAAACGGCTGTTGAGAAATCCACAAATCGCAAGTAAACACCTGAAGGTTGCCGAGAAGGGGGCGAGTTGGGGAGAGGAAAGGGAGCAGAGACAGACCACAACAGGACTCAATCCCTGCTGACTACTTGGAACTGCACAGTTTGGGGGAGAGGAGAGAGACTGGGGAGGTGGGGACAGAGTTTGGGAGTCCGCCTCTGGAACTTTTGAGTGGTAGAAGGGCTGAGCCAGGACTCTGAACTGCAAAGATGACACCCCAGCTCTAAGTCCCCAGGAGACCTACACAGGGCTGCAGTTCCTGTTCCCAGCCTGCTGCAAAGGCGACCCTGCTGTCTCAGGCCAGGCCCACAGCTTTGGACTTATGGAGCGTGCACTTCCTCATGCACCCCAGGGTTCTGAAAGCAGTGTGAGCCCATAGACAGTCAGGTGCTGAATCAGGGCTGGGAAGAAAGACTGATTTGATAGCATTCACCCCAGCCAGCAGAAATAACCCTTGAAACAGCTTCCCCAGCAGAGGGCAGAAGGCAGAGCCGCCTTTGGAAAGACTTTTATTGGCCTCTCCCCAGGATATATGCACATAGCCTCCAAACACAGTAGGAGATCACAAACAAGAAATAAACAGCCCCCCTCTTCCCCAAAACTTGACCCCCAGTGCCACCTAGTGTCTGCCCTACAGCAAGACACTACAAAAGCAATAATCTGGGCACTGAACATAAAGCCCACATGTCAAAAAGGAAGAACCCAGCGGAGAGGATGAATTCCTTAAAAACTAAAACTCCTCAGAAGGAACATGAAATTTACCCAAAAGACAGCTTGTTACAACTGGAAGGGTCGGATTTAAGTGATGGAGAATTTAAAGCAGCCATTCTAAAGGCTGTGAGAGAAATGAAAACCTATTGGCAGAACACCATAGCTGAGATAAATAATATAAAAAGGATATAAATGACATAAAAAAGGAACTTTGTGAACAAAAAGAACAATTTAACAAAGAAATTCAAAACATAAGAAAGATTGAGACGGAAATACGAGAAATAAATAATACGATAAAAGAAGTGAGAAATGAAATAACTGCCATAGGAAACAGGACCAACCAGATGGAGGAAAGAATTAGTGATATGGAAGATCAGAACATGGAAACAGCTCAGAAAGAGGAAGAGAGGGAATATAGAACCAAAAGAATTGAAAGAACTCTGCAAGAAATATCCAACTCCATGAGACAAAACGTCAGGATAATAAGAATAGAAGAGGGGGCAGAGCAATCTACAGAGAGCATACTCAAACAAATCGCAGATGAGAACTTTCCAAACCTATGGAAAGATCTGGAACCCCAAGTTCAAGAAGAAAACAGGTCCCCCAGATACCTGGACCCCAACAGATCTTCTCCAAGACACATGGTACTAAAGATGTCCAAAACTAAAGACAAAGAGACAATTCTCAAGGCAGCCAAGGAAAAAAGAGCTATAACCTTTAGAGGAAAACTCATCAGGCTGGCATCAGATTTCTCAGCAGAAACTCTACAAGCCAGGAGAGAGTGGAATCCAATATTCAAAAATTTAAAAGAGAGAAACTTCCAGCCAAGAATAAATTATCCAGCAAAATTATCTTTCAG
>PVJL010010868.1:0-46522 GCA_004026885.1 Lyroderma lyra
TTCCTCCGGGGCCACACAGGGTGATGTGAGGTGTGTGAGTGAGGGAGGGACAGAACCCCCGAGAGAGGGTCAGCTCTGTCTCCTAGACATTCTATGTCCCCGTGGCCTCCACGCTTAGCTCCTGCCTTAGGACGTCATGGGGAATGCAGTGGGGGACAGATGGGTTGGCAGTTGGAAGGCAACAGGAACAGCATTCTGATTTTTGCTTTTCAGGTGAATATGTGGTAAAATATTTGTCTGTTTATGAAATATACTGTATATAAAATATGTGTTTTTGAAAACTACAGTTATATTTAGCTAGTAAGATGCTTATCCTATATAAGGGGCAGTAAAAATGGGACCAAGTGATGGTGCAGCCATACACTGAAGTTTTTTATCTCACACTAAGGCTAGACCACGTACTTTTTGAGTGAAAAGGAAGGCAATTTTTTCAGTATTTCCTTCTTTCTTATTTTTTTACCAAGATCATATAACTGAATTTATTTAATTGTGCATGTGATAAGAGTGCATTATAATGGTGAATTAGTCAGGTTAGACTAGGTCATGTTGCAATAACAAGCTGATTCTGAAGTCTCAGTGACTGAGACCCACACAGATATATTTCTCACTCACACAAAGACTAATAAGGATGATGACTCAAGGTAGACATCCTCCATTTGGAGACTCAGCGATCCAGACTGTTTCATCTTGTGTCTTTGCCATCTCATCTTACTGCCTCTGTGATCAATTCTCCCAAGAAGAGGAGAACTGAAAGATTAAACACTGGCTCTTAAATGTTTTGGCCCAGAAGTGACACACATCATGTGCTCACCATTCATTGGTCAGAACCAGGTACATACTCCTGCCCAACTTTAAAGAAAATTGCAGGGAGCACATGGATATTCAGAAGGTAATAAATCTCTCTGTCACTAATTGTTAATTGAGTAAGGAGTGACTATGTGCATGGTATTGTTTTAAGCACTTTACATAAATCACTAAATTTAATCTATTAGAAAACTAATATTTTTGTAACTGAAGGTTGGAGTCATTAAACAATTTGTGTGAAGTTACCCAGTTAATAAATGACAGAGCCAGGATGTGAATCCACCTTTACTTACCTCCAAAGCCACTAATACAGGCATTTGTTATTGAGTCACACTTTAGCCCTCTTAGAATTGAATATTAATAGTGGTTTATCCTAAACCAATGGAACTGATTTGGTATATGATTTAGGCATGCTGTCTGGTCCTGACAGAGAGTTTTTTCAGGTATCTCTTTTGGATGAATATGTACATATATTTTGTCCTCTCTCTCTTTAAAAAAATATATCCTTTTCTATTATTTCCCCTAAAATGGCTTCTTTGCTCTCCTCACACTTAATTCACAATTTTACACTTGTCTAGGCATTACAAATCTGTCCAGATTTCCCAGAAAGCTGACAAATATCCCTTTGAGTCAGGGCTAGATGGGGTGTACATCACTTCTATCCATAATCCATGGACCAGAACTAAAACACTCAGCCACATCTGACTGCAAGGGAAGCTGGGAAATGTAGTCTAGCAGTGTGCCCAAGGGCTTGGTAAACACCTCAACAATCTCTGCCACAACCAGTATGAACAGGAGGCTAGCAACTTTATAGAGGGCTCAATTTATGCCCTTGATGGGGAGCAAAGAAATCAAGACTACATGCCAGGGACCAGGACAACTGAATACTGCATGTCAGGCTCAAGTGGGGCATGGCCTAAGGCAGGGGACACCAAACCCTGAAACACACAGACCATTATTCCCTGGTGTTAATCCAGTAAGCTTCTGGGAAGAAACAGCAAGAGAGATGTCCCTAGAGTAAGAGGGGTAAACGGATAAATTGCTCTGGAGCTTTGGGGAACTCAATATAGTTTTTTGAGATCTCATACAAAGCTTGGCTGCATTTTTTTTTTTTTTTACTATGCTATGAGCATCATCTTGCTATATTGTTCACAGGTTATATAATAATGAATAGGCAAGAGACATGTGATATATGGTAACCACAGAAAGGATGATAACCTGGAGACTCACACTTTCAGTTCCCCACAAGATACAGAGACTATGAACAGCAGACAGTACCAAGTTCTACCATACTTGTTAAGTATGGAAGCTCAGATTTCCGATGACTCTGCAGAGTCTCCATACCAGGCCTGGACTGCTCAACTCAGGTTTACTTTATTTGAGTGTAGTGTTCAAGGTAGACTAACAGCTATAACAAACAACCTCCAAATTTAGTGACTTAACACAATGAAAATTCATTTTCATTTACACAAATATCTATCTTAGACATTTGGTGTGAAAGACTCTCCTGGAAGCTCATCTTAAAGTGGCAACCAGGGATTTGGTTTTCCATCTTGTGACTCCCTGATCATCTAGCTCCTAGAGTTCACTCCATTTAGATGGGGAGAGGAGAACTGCCTGTGGAGGGGTTTCATCAGCTAGACCCGAAAGTGGCATGTATCACTTCTGCTCATAGCTCATTGGTGAACCTCAATCACATGGATGTGCCCAACTACATGATATCTGGGAAGTGTGGGTGAACTGTGTACCCAGGTGGAAAAAGAATATGGTTTGGAGAATAACCAGCTAGTTTCTGCCATGGTGAGAGAGAAATAATTGTCTAATTTGTTTAAGCTATTTTTATTTCTAGCCTCTGTTTCCAAATGCAGTTATATCAATTTTAGTATTGAACAGGTCTTATGTATCAGCATAATAAAATTGCCAAGAAATATACAAACCAGGATAAATGATAGAAACAAAGATAAAATCTATTAATATATAAAATTCAACATAATATGTTTATGTACATACATGGGCCTATAAATGGAAAGCCCATAGTCAAAGAGGATACATATCAAACTTTTAAATGTGGCCACTTCTGAGAAAGGTAGTAGTTTGAGCTGGAACTTTTATATACTTCTATACTGTTTGACTTGTTAACCCATATACTTCTACACAGTTTGATTTTTTTAACAAGAGGAATGTATTTGTGTCTATAATAAATCAATTTATAATAAAAGAGAGGTTATATACAGTCTGGTTAAGATCTTTTAAAAATAACCTATGTATGCATACTTCTGAACTCCAAAACTCATAAAGTTTAGGAACCATAGGGAGTTCACACAGCCCAAAAAATGTCTAGATTGTAGGGAAAATAAGAATGGCAGTGAAATTGAGTGACTCAGAGAAGATAAAGGGAAATAAGGAAAAGGTAAATGCAAGTTTATTTCTGGTAAAGAGAATCAAAGGGAAAAGTGGCTTAGAGTGCAAGATGAAGGATTTAAGTTAGACATAAGGAAGATCTTTTCTCATGGTCCTGCTTGTTAGAAACTGGACTGGGTTATAATGGCAGGTTGTGGAATCTCATTTTCTAAGAGCTGGTAGGAGGAAAAAAGGACTGTTTTTTGGTGATACTCCTCAAGTAGGGTAGAATTTCATCACCTTTGACTCTCATAGGAATGAATATTTTAGGTGAAATACACTTCTTTCACCTAAATATAAAGGATGTTTATATTTTCTATTTATCTTGTAGTTGTTGTCTTTCCTTGCATCATTACTAGAGACCTAGATGGTGTGTGTTTAGGGGGTATCAGAGAGGGGAGTTGGCTGATTGTTGTACTTAGGTGAATGGATTCATGGGCTGAGGCATCACAGAGCTGTCATCCCATGAAGGAAGGTTTAGATCCAGATTTTTACCATTGATCATACTTTGTTCTGTATTCTTTTATGTTCAGTTATTTTTTTTCTGCTTAACTTATTTTCAGCTTTCTTAGGAGGAATATTTTGCTTATTAAGGATGGTATGAATAAATGTTTAATCATCATTCCCCTATAAAGCTGTACACAATGCTGGTATAGTATTTTCTAACATGATAAATGTGTTAAATTCACTTATAAATTAAGATATTTGTATTACAGATGGGTGTGTCATGAAAGGAATAAAATTTATACTTATAGGACACTCAACGCTGAACTTTCCTTTTCTTTTTTTACCGTTCCCAATTTTTAGATTTAGTGTTCACAATTTTATAGCACTGAAGGCCAAAGCCAGAATAGAATATATGAGCAAACTGATGGGAACTCATTTGCTGGCTCCTGCTCAATCTTTTCTTCAAACATCTTGAGACACCATTCCCCACCAATATGTGGGAAAAGAGGCAGGGAGGTAAATCAGATCATGGGGTTAGATGGCAACAGGGATTTCAGGTTCCTTAGTAACACCCCAGCTCATGTCAAGAAATCTTACATTTTGACAAAATTTAGGAGAAAAGTTTAGAATTCAATAACTTTCATTTCATAGGCTCTCCATTTTCATTTTTACCTCTGATGGGCTTAAGCAGTATACTCCACCAACAAGTTATGTCCTTTTAAGGCCAGAATTCTGAGGACTGACAGTAAATCTGGACAAGCTCTAATATACCTTGTGCCAACTGTAATTTAGCTGGTCCTCTGAGAGCTCAAGTTGTTTATTACCATAAATATTCCTCTGCTTCCGGGTGTCTCCCTACTGACAACATTGTCCAATTTTGAATCCCAACATCTTCATTTCAAAAGCTTGAAAATGAAACTGCAAAGGTCAGGTTCCATTGTAATTGCAGGCTATGGTGAAAAACAGAGCCTGTTCCTTAGGGCCGAGCTACCATCCACCACTTGCTTTGGTGAGCACAGGGCTTGGGCAAAATGTCACTGTGCAATTCATGTGAATGATTGCACCTGGCATTTGGATCATCAGGAAATAGTCAGTCATATTTCACAGTGTCTGACTTTGTCATCATACAAGGAGAGAAAGATTTTCAAGTGGACTCTGATTTACCATACATGACCATGGCATACTTCCTACTTCTGGCATGTCCTTTTCCCCTTGTTTATGTAACTGATCACTCCCAACCTTCAGATTTTATCTCAGGCAACACAATGTTATGTGGCTGACCTCTCAGTACCTTGTTCTTTCCTGCAAGACAGGGATAATGATGGTGTCTACCTCAAAAAGTCATTGGGAATATTAAATGGGTTGGTGCACACCACATACTTAAAAGGGTGCCTGGCATGAAGTAAACTCTCAACCATAGTTAGCTATTATTATAAGCTCTATCACTATAATAGTAGTTAGGTCTGAGCAAGGCACTTTATGTGATTCACTCGTATTTTCTTGTTTCATCCTAACAGCAGCCCTATGAGGTCGGCACCACTGTCATTTGTATTGTACAGTGGAGGAAACTAGTTACAATGGTACCTTGGTCAAGGTCACAGAGTAAGTCAATGATAAACCCAGAATTTGCATCCAAGCACTCAGACTCCAGAGCGCATGCCCAGGAACAAAGCCATGGAGACAAAGATACGTAGGAGACCTGCCACTGCCCTGGGCATATCCCATTGCTCTTACTACCACTAAATCTTTTCAGGTCCAACTTCCGACTCCCAGCACCTACATTATGTTGTTTGAGACTCTCTCTGACCTTGAAATCCCACTTTACCACTCATGAGAAAGACTGAAGGTGTCATGGAATCAGCATGCCTGGAGGATCCCTCAACTAATGACTGCCATGGGTTCATGAACAAGTACCGCACCTCCATTGGCCCAGGGTGGGATAACATTGAGACATGTCCTATCTTGGCTCCTGACTCTAGATGCTCACAATGTCAGCTGACTCTGCAATCTTTATTATCTGCCTTCTGCTCTCTGACTCACTTGCTCATTCTCCTATTGTTTTCTCCACCTCCCAAATAACTTACATTTAAAACTTGTCTCAGAGTGACTTCTGGGGGAAACCAAACTAAGATAGTTTCTTTTGATACTAGGATTCCATGCTTCTAAAGATGCTGGGAGTGCAAAAGAGCAATGGAGTGGCTAGAGTCAGACAGAAAGAAGAGGATGTACCACCAAGCTGTTTCTTAACCTTGGCACTAGTGACATCTGGGACTATATTCTTTGGTTTTGAGGGCTGTCCTGTGCATTGTAGCAAGTTCAGCAGTATTTCTAGCCTTTACACAATATAAACCAGTAGCAACCTGCTCCCCAACATGCAAAATGTCTCTAGACATTGCAAAATGTCCCCTCTACGGGGAGGGCAGTCACTTCTACTTGAGAAACACTGAGTTACAGAGATGAGACAGTTCCTTTGTGTTTGATTGACATACTGACTTGGTAAGTATTAATTCATTGAAGAGGATTATAATGATATTAGTATCATTAAATGCCCATTGTGAGGCAGTCTACCTGCTGCTCTACACACTGTGTCTCATTGGTCCTCACAGAATTTTAATGCCTCTTTATCACACATAAGGAAAGTGAGGCTCATGGAAAGTAAGTGAATTTCCCAGTGTCATAAAACAAGTAAAAGATGAACCCAGGGTTCAAATCCAAGTATGTCAGGCTGCAAGTTCATGTTTCCTCAACTAAGATTCATTTATTTCTTTATTAATGTGTCAATGAATGCAATATTTATTGAGCATTTGCTGGGTGTCAGGAATGGGGCATGAAAAGAGATTGCTATAATCCTAATGCTTAGCTTGGTTCCTGGCACTAAGTTGAGTCTCAAGATACATTTCTTACATTAAAATAAACAAAATCAAGCTGCACTGAGTTCTGGGGGTTACTCTGTAAAATTTATAAGTCTTTTGGACACCATTTTGTTAGCAAATGTGTTCTAACTTTTAAAAATCTTACAAATAAACTCTTGGAATGCAAACTACCCCAAATTCACAGAAACAACCCGTATATATTTTAGAAAGTTCTTTTTCCCCCTTATCCCTTGGATTTGAAAAATAAAGATTTTTCTTTGTAAACAGTACACAGATATGATTTCAGTGGATATAATGATTTTTATGGGGACTCATGGGAACATGAATTCTGATGCTTCCAGAACACCATTTCATTTGTTTGACTTAGACAATTAGCAAGAGGACCTTAGCTACTTATCAGATCACAGTTTCACATGATTAGAAATTAGAAAGTAGTTTCCAAGGAAACGGAAAACCAAGATGTTTTGCCTTCCAGTGTATCAGGAGTTTAAAATGGGACTCTAGCTGTTGTGGTTTTTGCTAAGGTCTCAAAGGCTGTTAAGAAAAAAACAAAAAGTATTAAGTACTTTGTAATTTCTGTCTTATCTTCTCTTCCATCACTGGCCCTGGGGGGATGTCAGCTGCTTTGTCATCAGGACACTCAAGCAGCCCTATGAAGAAGCCTGTGTGGTGAGGAACTGAAGTCTCCCACCAAAAGCCAGTATTAACTCGCCAGCCATGAGGGTGAGCCCCCTTGGAAGTGCATCCTCCCTCCCTAGTTAAGTCTTCACATGACTGCATCCTTGGGAGACATCCTGAGTCATTTAAGCTACCTCTGAATTCCTTATCCACAGGAACTGAGATCATGGTTATTGTTTTAAGTTTCTAAGTTTCAGGGTAATTTGTTTTCCAGCAGAGAGCAGTATAAGGAGATGAAAATTAAACAAAAGACAAAACCTTTGGGGAGCTGGCTTTAAAAATGCAGATTGCCAGGCTTCCATTTAGATCCTCTGGACCAGCCAGAGAAGTAGAGTGAGACTAGGCATCTGCACATTTAAAAATACCCCAAGTGGCTCTGATGTGGCCCTCCCCAAGCACAATGTGAGAAACCCTGATCTATTATTTTCTGTGTATTATACTGGCTTGAAGAAAACTTAAATCTCTAGGTGCATCGCAAATCTAATTTTTCATCTATTGTGGTTATGAAAGCCAGGCATCTCTCTTTTCTTATTACACTTCCAGCCTGGGTCATTTCCTCATAAGACTCCAGCTCCACTGTGTCCTAAGGTTAAGTTGAAGTATTTCTCCTTACTTGCTTTTCTAATTGCTGGGAAGAGCTCCTGTACCAGGTTTTGCAACCTCTTCACTATACCCTGGAGGGGCACCATCTCAATGGTGGGCCTAGTTCATTCTCTTTGGAACATGCTTTGTAGAGTCAGTAAAGTTTATAAAGTGCTTCATGAGCTATTTGGACCTGAGGCACTGTATAAAGAGATTACGCAAACAGAATGGCATCCACATTGCTGGCAGGTGGTGAGAAATGTCCTCTCCTCCCCTCCTACCTGTCCCAGCCCTAGGAAGAATTTGAGTACAGATCTGCTGAGAAGCCTTTGCAGAGAAAGGTTGAGCCATTAAAAGAGTGAAGTTGCTAACATAAGCTGGTAAAACCCACAGGCTGGAGGGGGAGTCATGGGAAGAGATGGATGAAGATGTTGGATATTATTCTTTGAGTAGAAAACTCTATCAGCTGAGAGTATATTATTGTTTCCTGAACATCTACTATAGGGCAGGTATTGAACTAAGTGTCTGTTTATATAACTCTTCTTGTTCCACTTTCATCACAAAGCTGTGAGGAAGGACATTTTTATCACCATACAACAAAAATGGAAACTGAAGCTTAGGGGAATGTGGTGAATTTGCTTCATATAATATAACTACCAGGTAGAAAATCTAGGATTCAAAACCATGTTTCTTAACCACAACCGTTTTCTTGCCACTGTGCATCCATTAATATCTGGGAGGTAAATGGAAAGGAAGGAGAGAGATGACAAGAGAGAAGGTGTAAAGTGGCTGCGATAACCAATACAAATCTCATTCTGGTTTATCTTTTATGCCAAGTTTTGTAATATTCTGGCTATTTCACAGGCACCCCTTCCTTTGTTATACTTGGAAAATGTTTCCATTTCTGCTGAAGCAAAAATGTAATTTTGAAAATAAGTAGAAAGGAAAATAATTTGAACATAATAACTCAACATATTTTTTATTTCCTTGTAGGTGTTCCTCTCCTTGTATTTGTGAGTCATAAGATTTATGACCAAAGAAGAAATGGAAGGAATCAAAGATCATACAAACACCAGGAAGTGGGGAGAGGTGCTTCTATCTGACTGGGACTGGAAGTTGTTTTGGTTCTGGGAGAAAGACCCAAGGAAAGAGAAAGAGGTTTAAGAGACTAGACACCAGTGTCCTTACTTCTTCCAGTGTTAGTGGCTGAATCTCAAGAGGTAAAGATGCATTCTTAAAAATACTCTACACAGTTTGATGGGTAATGCCAAAAAGAGGGGGGCTCATGTCCTACCTTCTATTTGGGACTCTGGGGAAAAAGCTTACAAGACACCCACACAGGCACACAATATGCATCCCATGTCCCATAAAATGACCTAGGTTCTATTCAGTTCATCGTTTTGAAATTGGCCATAGAGTTCTGATATAACTATTTTAGACAGCTTTTAATTTAGCTTTGTTAGTGTATAGATTTGTTGTCACAAATTGTATTTTAGAAACACATATGTGGTTTCTTTGAACTCTTTTTGCTCTAGTAGCACAACACATTGAGTTGAATTTCATGAAAGGCCAAAAAATCTGACATGAATGCTGAAACTTGTGATTTCTCATATGCCAAGGTGTAGAATTGGGTCTCCACCATCTGCTCCCATTCTTGACAATACAGAATGGATATAAGCCATGCCATTAACACTTTGTGTTCACAGTAATGACACCCAAATATAGGGCACAGAGGTGGCAGTGCCTCCCGTGGATTAAGAGTTTTTTTAATTTGAATTTATCTTATGTACGTGGGTTGACCTTACTTTAAAGAAGTGGTGCAAAATACTGCAATTGTTGAATGTCTTGAAAATAGACAATGACTCAAGAATGTTTGAAGCTACCTTGTTTTCATGATGTCATTACTGTGTCCTGGGTATCAGCTTTGGATGCTTGGTGAATTGATTGCAACGATGGTTCAATTTGTTCATGGCCTCCAGGATATATGTCCTTTAGTAGTGATCTCCCACATGGACTCTGGGCTTAGCCTTGTGAATTGCTTTGGCCAGTGGGACAAAAGCACGTGTGACATGAGCACAGGCTTGCTTGGGAAGTGCTTGTGCACTGGGGCTTGTCCTTATGGTGCTCTTGAAATCTTGACACCAAGCACAGACTAGCCTATTGGAGGATGAAACACCACATGGAGGAAAACTAACAGTAAGCCAGCCCCTGTGACCCTGGCCGCTGATTACAGCTATATGTGTGAGTCCCAACCAAGGCTGACCAGGGTAGCTCAAATCAGAGGAACCAGACAGTTTAGCATAATGAATGTTGATGACTCACAGAATCATTAGCTCAATAAATAGTTGTGGCTTTAAGCCACTACATGTTTGGGTGGTTAGTCATGCAACCAAATCAACAGAGCTATCAATAACATGATTTAGTCTACTCAGAATTTTTTGGTATTGGGGGGATGACCTCATGAAGGACAGATGAATAAAACAATGCAAATTTATTAATTTATTAAGGAACAAGACTGATAAGTAGACAGGTTAATTATCAGTACATTTTTCCCTTTAGGAAATTTTTTATGGCAAGTCAAATTACATCCCAAAGGCAGCCTAGATTGCAAAAAGTTAAGGATTTAAGGGAGACAACTGCTTGATCTCAATGCTAGTTTGCTGCATCCATGTCCACTTTTACAGTATGGTAGATTTACAAGGGAAAGAGTGAAGGGAAGAGAGATTGAGGGGGGTGGAGGGAGGAGGGGGGAGAGGGAGAGGGAGAAGGAGGGAGGGAGGGAGGGAGGGAGGGAGAGAGAGATAGAGAGAGAGAGAATATGAATGAATGAATCTACCATTTCCAGGTATGGTCAGAGCTGGAGCATGTTCACATGTGTAGATCCTTCCAATTTAGGCTCCTCTTCCCTAGAATCCATGAGAACTGCATTAAATATATTTCTCTGAGGTCAGACTAGGTTACTTTGCTTTTACCTGGAAATTATTACAACTTACAAATCTGCTTTTATTATAGGTTGCTTCTATGGCATTTTATGTTTAAGGTTTTTAATCATATATATTATAATGTTATGTGATGAATGAATTGGGTTGAGATAGATGGTTCATAGAGACCAGTCAAGAGGGTACTACCATAATTTGGGCAAGGGGAATGATTAAGATGAAGTTGTTGGCTGTACAGGTAGAAAGGAGTAGAAGAACTTGAGAGAGTTTGGAGGTAGTGCAGTCAGGATTGAATGAAGGTAGGGGAAAGGGAGGAATGAAAGGTGATGCTGAGTTGTAGGATGAAGTAGTTTTGTGGTGCCATTTGCCATATGGGGTAAGTATCTATGTTTGTTTGTTTGTTTGTTCTGTGAAAAAAAAGAACAGGGACTTAGAGGTGTTATTGAATTCAGATGACCTGGGCACAGTTCTGACACCACTAAGCCCTCAGTAAATGTCAAGTTTTATTTTCATTACCTAGTCACACAGCTAGTCTGACTCCAAAGTCTATACTCTAAAGCCAGCACTTCCCAAACTTTAATATGCTTACACATCATTTGCATATCTTGTTAAAGTGCAGACTATGATTCAGCAGGTCTGGAGTGCGGTTTTAGATTCTCTGTTTCTCCTAAGGTCCCAGGTAATGCTGATACTGCTGGTCCACAAAGCATTCTTTGAGTAATAGGGAACCGGAACACTTACATGAATGTGGAACAACCATAAACACTTTAATAATAGTAATAATATCATTTTGGCAGCAGTCAGAGCTCAACAATATGTTTCATACTTATAGAGTGTGGATAAAGTGTGACCAATACCTACTTGAGTTCGTCTTTGGGGGTTCAATTCTAAATTGTTAATGTAAACAGTTGGAATGGTTCTTGGAATAGAAGAGGTAGGGTATGAAACTAACAATGGTAAGAGACTAGGATACCCAAAACAGGTACTGAGTCACTTGTTTTAATTCTGTGTGAAATTCAAATATTCCAACAAGAATTAACCTTTATCTTCTAGGAAGACATGCCACAATAGTTTTCTTTGGAACAAAATATGGCAGAGATTTTCTGGACATTCCAAAGAGACCTAGGGCTGCCCTACATAGAATGCCCTTGAAATATAAGTGACTGAACCACGTTTGACATTCTTTAATGCGTAAAGACTCACTCCTCTTTAAGAAGCTATCTCCAGAACATAAAGAGCTAAAGAAGCTATCGCAGGCTGTCAGAAAATATTCAACTACATTAGTACAGGATCAGTTTGCTTGCTCAACAATTTAACCCAGGATGCTGTTGACAGATTTCTTAAGCAGTTCCATCAAACTGCATGCAACCTGACAGCATTTTTAAGTACTAAGCCCACAGTTTTGTCAAAGAAAAACATTTTAAGCTGATTTCTCTGGGGGGTGCCAAGGTGTAAAATAGCTTTCATGGGCTGTCAGATGAATCATGGTGAGTTAGCATCAGAAGTGATTTTGATCACCAAACTTTAGGGTTGGAAAAAATTCAGAATCCATAGAAGTCACAGAACCTTAGAGCTGGTAGGCACTGAGCACAACCTCTCATGATGCAATTGAGAAATATGAGACTCAAAGAGGTAGAATGACTTGTAGTAAATCATACAACTAGTGAAAAACTATCCTTAATATAGTTTCTTGACACTACTGATTGTGTAAAATAATCATATTGTTAAATTCTAAGAATCAGACTTTACAGGGCCTGTATCTCCCATGGAGAGATTTATTAAAACACTTGGGGAACAGGGAAAAATGGGACCCTTATATCCAGATGGAAGGCTTAGATCATCTTCTGTCCTCAATACATAAAATGAGATATAGAAGCATTCCATGTTCTGTAAATATAAGACTCCTGACATTATCTCCTCCTTCGCAGGGAACTGATATTAGATGAAGAAATTTCTTTTCTCCTCTGGAGGTTAACATGAGCTAAAAGATGCTCATGGGAAAGAAGGGAAGATGGTCCTTACCTGATAAGGGCTCCTACCTGAGAGTTTTGTAGGAATGAAAAATATATGTCCCAGACATTAATTATATAGCAAAGATGATTTAGTTTCTAATGCCTTTGATTTTCTTGGTTTTAGTTCTGTTTTTCATCCCTCAGTCCTACAGTAAAACTCCTATAGAAAAATATCAAGTCTTCTTTTACACAAGCTAGGGGAAGAAGAATATTGGTTTATACTGAGGTTAGAACAGCCAGGATCCTTGCTTGTAGGATTAAAGCACAACACCCAGCATGGCACCCAAGGCCATTAATGATCTGAGTCCTGCCCTGCCAACATCTACCCGCTGTGTAGTTGTGGGGATGCATATTTCTTTTCAAAATGTATCTTCCTTTTCCCTAACTCTGTGTATTTGTGCTTGCTCTTCAATCTGCCTACACTATCCAAGCCCCCCCCCCCACCTCCACCCCATTTCTTCTACCTTGTGAGCATTTGCTCATCCAATTAGACCAGGTCAGTGTCTCCTCCTCTGTGAAGGCCTCTGCAGGCTCCCTGGTCAGAAGCAGTGGCTGTGTCTTCCTGCTATTTATAGTGCTCTGTTCTTACCCTAGGCAAGCCTGGCCTGTTTATTTGAGTCACCAGGGGAACCTCCAGAAAAATGACCACTGGCCTGGCCTCACCCTCCCAGCTTCTGATTCAAAAGGTCTGGGCGGGTGGGTGGAGGGGCGAGGGCACTGGTACTGAAGCTGAAGCTCCCCATAGGCGACTCCACTGTGCACCCAGAGTTGAGAAACACTGTGATTAGAACATTAGCTCTTTGCCCAGTACCCTGCCTGGCAATGGGACCTGGGTGAGCCCAGCAAGTGAAGCCAGTCGAAGCAGGCTTCTTTCAATACAAGATTGCTCACTTTGTTGAATGACCCACATTCTCAGAAGATATTTCAACCCAGTGGAGGAAGACAGGTACACAAGCATCACACAGAGGAAAATATGGCCAACTTTCATGTTCTTGATTGACATGATGGATACCCAAATACGCTATTTTAAAAGTAAACCTACAAGGAAGCTGCCCAGGAAGCTGCCCGGGCAATCATTGGTTTGCTACAAAGGAGGGCAGAAGTGGGAGGAGGTGGGGTTCAGGTCTGCAGTTGGGGAGATGTCCTGGGAGGTAAGGAAGTGCTTTGATCAGGCACAAAGAGCAGCATAAACATGAATGAACACCATACACACTGGCTGGGTCCAACTCCCAGCTCTGTTACTTACTAGCTCTGTGATTTGTTCAGGTGACTTCACCTCTCTGTCCTCACTTTTCCCCTCAGCCAAATGGGATGATGATGATGTTAGTATTGGGAACAGATTTCCTATGATTATCATGATGATCCAATAAATTAGTACCACAAGCCCCCTAGAACAATGTCCAGGGCATAGTAAGTACTTAGGGAACATTAGCTGACATTCTTGTTCTTATTGCTGCTGCTACTGCTGTTATTATTGTTGGATGCTGAGGCCTTGCTGGAGCAGGGAGCTGACGTAGTAAAGACGGTTGCCTAGCACAGAAGTAGATAAATGCAGCTCTCACTGTTGTCCTCAGTTCTCTATGTTTGTCCAGCATCTTTGATCTAATGTATTAGAAGGAGCTGCTTCCTTTTATCTTTAAAGTATAAATGAAAATGTGTTTGGGAGATGCCTTGGGGCACCTTGTCCATTCAGCTAGAGAATGAGCAGTGATGGCACTCAGTTTTTCAAAGGGAAGCCTCAAGTGCATTGTTTAAGCACAACTGGCTTGGGGCTTTTGGCCCAGAATGCCATCGTTTCCCTACAGTCCTGCCAGGGGCAATTTCAGTCTTAAAGATTTATATATATGCATATGAATCACATACATATAAATCTTATATATATATTTTTCTATCAATTGTTTTTCTTAGGCAACGCTGACAGCACAGCACATATTTCTGTTAAAGTTCTTTCCTTCAGAAATGATACTGATTCACAGAAAATATATTTTATGTCCTCTTTCCTGGACCTCTTATGTGAGTTTATAAGAGAATTAACCCTTTGGCCACCATCTATTCCAGTTAATGTTGAATATCATCATCAACTACATGCCAGACAGAAATCATGAGCCCTCTGGGTTCAATCTCAACATAAAACCCAAATTTCCAGTTGACAAGGCTGATTTAATTCATTAAGAAAACAAAATATTTTAAATCTTGGCCTAGGAGTGCCTCTGCATGTGACTCTACTTGGAAACAGGGACCTTTAAAGTGGTGATTCAATAAAATGAGGCTGTTAGAATGAGCCCTAATCCAATGTGAGTGATGTCCTTTTGAAAAGAGGAGATTGGGACATGCAGAGAGACACCAGGATGTACACACCCAGGGGGAGGACCAGTGAAGACACAGCAAGAGTTTTGGTCACCTGCAAACCAAGGAGTGAGGCCTCAGAAGCACTCGGCCAGCACCTTTACCTGGGACTTGCAGCTTCCAGAACTGAGAGGAAAAGAAATTTCTGTTCTTTAAGCCACCCCGTCTGTGGAATTTTATTGTGATGGTCCTAGTGGACTAATATGCATCCCTTCTCCTAATTCTGACCTCAAGGTACAGCACATTAGTCTGGCCTGCCTTTTCTCTTTCTGAAGGGATGTGACTGGCAATAGGCATGATGGTGACAATTCTTTTGGCGGCATCTGGGTGCCCTGTCCTCAGGCTTGCAAAGCATCATTTACACAAACAGGTCACATCCCACAGGTCTCACCCAGAGCAGTCCCAGCTTTCTGACAGGGACTCAGCTCTCCTGTCACATTGCCCTCTCATCTAACCCAGTCCCTCCCCCACCGCTGTCCTCCAGAGTAGGGCAGGGTCTTCACCATGACTATTAAAGCAGAATGGAGAGCCTACTTCTCATTGGTTCACTTTTGGTAAAATCCACTGACGAGACCTAGGGTTGTAATTACTGGTGTTTACCTGCTTTATTTTGCTTCAGAAGATAAATTTTAGCAATGCTGGGAAGTAAATCATTTTTGTGGCCACATTATGCTGACTAATATGGCATAATCTCAATTTATTCACGAGAGTACATTCCCATCCCAAGCATATTCAGCATGCTTACAGTTTTCCTGAATCCAATTTGAGATCACAAAGCATCCATTATAACTTTTCCATAATCCCTAAAGCTGAATATACAACATATTCTTGAGCAAGTTCCCCATATATTAGCTTGTTTTCCCTTCTTCAGCTTCCATGGAGAAATAATTTAAAATAAAAACTATTATATCAACACTTAGAATGATAAATAACAAGTACACAGCATTTCCATGGGTGGGGCATTTTGCTATGCACTTAATCTTGTATCACCTTTAAAAATTCATTAACTTTAAAAATAATTTTATGAATTAGTTGCTATAACTATCTCCATTTTGCAGATGAGGAAATGAAAATATAGAGAAGTTATTAAAACTGTCTTACTGTAAACTTCATGCAATAAAAGACCAACTTTATAGAACATTTTGTCTCTTGTCCATGTTACCATCAGTTTTGAGTATGTTTTATTTTTTAATAACAAAAATGCTTTTAAAAAATCTGTACCTATCTGGGAAACACTGTGATGCAATGAGCAAAAAACAGTCTTTGGAACCAGACAAAATTGGCTTAAAGTGTTAGATCTGCTCCTGACTAATTCTATAACCTTGGAAAAATGACAACTTAGCCAAGCAACATTTGATTCAACTGTCAGTGTGGGACATTTGACAACTCTCACAGTATGCACATCTTTGTGTGGACGTACACAAGGGCTGTCTGGAAAAAAATCCAGCCATAAATGCCTCTATTTTTCATATTACATGGCTGGATGCTTTTCAGACACCCCTTGTATTTTGACTTCTCTTGGGTAAATACTTAGGAGTGGAATTGTTGGGGTGTATGGTAGATTTACATTTAACTTTTTAAGATGCAAACTATTTTCCAAAATGGCAGTATCATTTTACATTCCTATAAGTATGTATACGAGTTCCTGTTTCTTCACTACTGTCTGTTGTCTTGATTACAGCTGTTCTAGCGACAGTAGTGAGTGTTAAGTGACATTTCATTGGGGTTTGAATTTGCACTTCCCTAATGACTAACAATGTTTAGCATCTTTTCATGTGTTTAGTAACAATTCTTATATCTTCTTTGGCAGAATGTCCATTCTAATCTTTTGCTCATGTTTTAATTGGGTTGTTTGTCTTATTAAGTTGTAAGAGTTCTTTGTAGATGCTACATAAAAGTTCATTGGAATTCTTTTACATTTATTTTCAATGTTCCAATATCAAGGTACCACACTATAGTGTACAGGATACCTAATAAATATTTGACAAGAATGATTCTGGTGATGCTATTTAATTCAATTTTAGTCCAACAGCTTTTTACTGAGTAAGGACCACATGCTAGGCATGTTTTAGGCATCGGAAACTCAGTAGAAAACAGACAAAATCTCTGCTCTCAGAGAAATGAGGAGCAGTCATTAATTGTTGCATGGCTATTGCATGGAAAAAGCTGGCTTTGGGGCCAGAAGTGTTTCTGAGGCTCAGACTCTCAGCCCCTACTCTACATAGCCCAGGCACAAGTGTAGACAAAAGTGCTGAACTTCTGTTTAAGAATCTGAGTCCCAACATGACTCAAATCTTTTGGATCACCATTGGGTAATATGGAACCCCCAAACTCCAGAAGTTATATTTAAGAGTGAAAACTGGCATGGAATAAAATGTATGATTTGGTTTATTGTTTTATAGATTATACATACCATAATATATTAAAGGGTAGCAGAATGTGTGCCACCCCAAGTCATGCCACTTTGGCATGTGGAACTGAAGCCAGACAAGACCTAGCAGGCTCAGGAGGAGCTTTTTACCTCCCCCTTAACTGCCTAAAATAATTTAGATAGAGGGCCAGTCCAGGAAGGAAGCTATGATCAGAGACAACTTTTTATATCTGAGAAACTTTTTGAAAGATAGAGCAAATTTTTGTATACCATACACTTCCTCTTCTCACCTTTCTGTGAGAATCCTTCCTCCCCTTGGAATCTCTAGACCTCTGCCCCTTTCTGTAACTCAGGATGATATATGTTAGCCTCAATTACCTGTCTGCCTTTTAAAATTTTTATTTATTTTTTAAATTTATTTTTTAATTTAATTATAGTTGGTATGCAATTTTATATTGGTTATATTAGTTTCAGGTGTACAATATAGTGATTCGACATGTTTATACCTTACAGCAGGAGTGTCCAACCTTTTGGCTTCCCTGGGCCACACTGGAGGAAGAATTGTATTGTGTCACACATACAATACACGATAGCTGATGAGCTAAAGGTCCGTGCATTATTTTCATTACGTTTTAAGAAAGTTTATGAATGTGTGGGGCTGCATTCAAAGCCGTCCTGGGCTGCAGGTTGGACAACCCCACTAATTCTAGTAATTATCTATCACTCTGTAAAATTATCACAATATTATTGCCTATATTCCCCTATCCAGCCATCCCCATCCCCTCACTTCTGATAACCATCCCTTTGGTCTCTATTTGTTTGAGCCTGTTTTTGTTTTATTTTTAGATTCCACATATAAATGAAGCCATGTGGTATTTGTCTTTCTCACTTAGCATCATACCCTCTAGGTCTGCCCATGTTGTCAAATGGCAAGACTTCATTTTTAAAATATTTCTATGTAATATTCCATTGTGTGTGTGTGTGTGTGTGTGTGTGTGTGTGTGTGTGTGTGTGACATCCATTTTATCCATTCACCTGTCAATGGACACCTAGCTTGCTTCCATATCTTTTAAATTAGTGTCCTCATTTTATTTAGATAAATATCCAGAAGTGAAATTGCTGGATCATATGGCAGCTCTATTTTTAGTTTTTCTGAGCAATCTCCATGCTGTTTTCCATAGTGGCTGCACCAGTTTGCAATCGCACCAACAGTGCACAAGGGTTCCCTTTGCTCCACATCCTTGCTAATGTGTTATTTGTTGACTTTTCGATAACAGTCATTTTGATTGGTGTGAGGTGATATCTCACTGTGGTTTTGATTTGCATTTCCCTGGTGATTAGTGATGTTGAACATCTTTACATTTGTCTGTTGGCCATCTGTATGTATTCTTGGAGAATGTCTTCATGTTCTCTGCCATTTTTTTTTGTTAGCTCATTTATGTTTCTGTTACTGAGTTGTATGAGTTTCTTATATATTTTGGATATCAAACCCTCTCAAATCTCAGTGGGCCTTGGTATGTACATATGTGCATACAAAATTTGTTTTTCTCCTGTTAACCCATCTTTGATTACAGGGGAGTCTCAGCCAATAACCTAGAAGGGTGGGAGAAATATTCTTCCTCCCCTACAACATAAAACTGTGTATTTTCCTCCAAAGACTTAACCTCCACCAGAAACTAACTAGCTGTGTTATTCTTTAGGTCTCTCTCTGACATAATACCCTCCTTTTCTCTTTTTCTACATTGTTGGTCTACAAAATTCCTACTCAGAGTTCTGGGGGCTAATCTCAGCAGATTTACAAATAGGAGATTTTATTCCATGTCTTTAGGAAGCAGGTTACTGAAATCTCCATGGAGTCAGCTCTTTGCCTTGTGGCCAAAAGAGGTTTCTCTGAAGATGGCAGGGAGGTCAGGAAACCTTTGATTACTGCTCCCCAGACTGCCCTTCTATTAGTAGTAGCCTCAGTAGCCATCCTTGCTGATGGTGGCTCCCTGCATCTCTGGTTACAGCAACTTCCAGGAACATCTCCTGGCAGGAGCCACTTTCCCATAGCAGCTTCCAGCTGCTTCTGTTGGCCACTCTCTGGAGTGCTACCGCCCAGGACCATTTCTGGAAATTCTAAATAGCTCCACAGAAAGCTCCCTTTGACATAGAGCTGTTTTTAGGATGAGTGCTGGCTGTCATGATTGGAGCTGCTCCCTCTGGCTGTGCTGTGACCTTTTTGCTTTTTTTTTTTTTTCCTGTTAAAAGCCTCATAGTGTAGACAGGTAGGAAGGCACAGAATGTGATATCAGGGAGATCAGTAATACAAAGTGGGCTCTGCCTTTTTTTTTTTTTTTAATTGCGTGACCTTGGGCAAGAGACTTAATCTTTGTAGTGCTCAGTTTCATTGTATATAAAATAGGGCCCAAGTTTTCCTACCTTATTGGGTTATTTTGAAGATTAAATTAAAAGTACTTTGTGTCTGACACATTACCAGAACTCAGTAAATCCTACTACTATGATGTTATTAGATTCTTGATAAATATTGCTTGAATAGCTAAACTATGGAAGATACTTGTTAGCAGTATTAAGTTCTTCTTCACATTGGGTTCAAGGAATCCAGAAAAACTGGTAAAGGAAACAATTGTTGTTCTTTCTGGAACACTGCCATGTCTTTTTACCTGTCCCATTTGGATAGCTGCAGTGCTCCTTGTCCCCTGACTGTTTCACTGGGGAAACACTCAGCTTTCAGATCTAGCTGAAATGTCATATCATATATGAAATACACCCATAGCTTTTCTCCCATGTGTATACCTCTAATATTATTCTTCCTATATTTCATTATAACAATTGTTTGTCTGTTTTCTTTATCAGACTTAGCATGCTTGAAAGACAGGTTTTTGCCTTATGTATCTAAACATTTCAATAGGTATTCAATATAGAAAGTTATTATGAGATATTTTACATTCTTTTTATTTGGTGTGTTTTATGTCTTCAAAATCCTGTGTGTATTTTATATTTATAGCATATCTCAATTTGAATTATCCACACTGCAAGTGCTTAATAGTTACACATATTGCTAATAGATATTAAATTGGTCAGTGTTTTAAAAGCTCCACCTTCTATATCTTAGTAGCACTTTGTATGTATCTCAATTATAGCACTTAAAATAGATTATATTAGAAATTATCTGTTCATATGTCTGTTTCCTGTGAGCATTTCTAGGATGAAGATTTTGTCTTTGTCTTTGCATTCCCATTCCATGATGTGATTAGTGCTTACCACACAGTAAGTTCTCAATAAATAATTATCAAGTAGAATATTATAGCTATCATTTATTGAACAACTACTTACTAAGTACCTGGGGCTTTATGCATGGTATTTTATTTAGTCATGAGATAACCTTAACTGGGCAGTGGTCATCCCCAGTTTCTAGATAATATAGTGGAGGCTCAGGAAGTTTAAGTAACTTCTCTGAAGTTATGGTTATAAGTAGTACAGTTGGGATTTATTCCTCTGACTCTAAAATTGAAATATGACTCTCATCGATGCATGTAGATTCTACCCCAGCTTAATTTCTAATTGGATGACCTTCAGCATAACAATGAACTCCTTGAGCCTCAGGGTTCCTGTTTGTAAAATGAAGCAATTGCAATAGCTAATATCTAGGGTCTCTTTTAGTTTAGGATGCTGCAATTATATCTTATAACATGTTATTGAGTCAGTTGTTCTCCATATCCACAGAGTATAAAATACATCCTAAATTAAGCATACTTATGTCACTTGGTTACTCCTAAAGAGTGTCTATATAGTCACCTGATCTTACTGTAAGAAATATGGATAAAAATAACATTTTGACACATGGAATTCTTTTTCTTTTCTATCCTGCATGACAAATTAAAGTTTGTCTTACTCAATCCCAATGCTTTACCACTGGTTTTCCCATTTAATTAATTTGAAAACCTTCAATGAACTCTGTGAAGCTATGCCTAATTTTAACAAGGAAAACATTCATTTCCCCCTGAATACTCTCCCCCTAATTCTCACTATCTTTCCTTCACTAGATAAAATTATAAACAAAGCTCAGGGATACTAAAATAAGCCTATACACTGAAATAAAATCAAGAGGGAATATCTTCTGGATGAATTTCCTCATTGGGTTAGGGCATCTTAAACCCTCTTAGAGCTTTAACTTCATACAAGGTTATGACACCTTACTGAGTTGTTTGTACAATGCTGTCAATGGAAGTGCATGGTGGCAAGTTCGCAAATTTAATTGTCAGATTTTGGGGACAACAACAGCTCTGAGGGCCATTCCAGAAAAAGAATTCCAAAATGGCTTTGAGGGGTGGACTAGGTACTGGCATTGGTGTGTAGCTTCGCCAGGGGAGTACTTCAAAGGTGACCATAGTGATATTTAGTAATGAGGGATGTAGCACTTTTTTCTAGGATGAGTTCATGAAATTAATTGTCCAACCTCCTACACAATGCCAAGTATACATTAAAAAGTGGTATAGTACATGTGAATAAACAGTAAAATGTGAAACATAACCAGGAGGAAAATCCAGAGATCCTATGGATATTGGGCAAGGATTACAAAAGATCTATTACAAATATAAATATTAAGGAAAAAATGGACACAGTGAGAGAACATGTGGGAAATCTCAGCAGAAAAAGACTAAACTATAAGAAAGATCTAAATAGCAACTGTAGAATTAAAATGTAAAACATCTGAAATGAGAATTTACTGGGTGGGTTTAACTGTAGAAGAAGAAAATTAATGCTCTTGAAAACAGGTCAATAGAAACTATCCAGATGAAAGCATCAAGAAAAAAATAAGACCAACCAATAAAATAACTGTTGTACAGATATTGACCTGTGTAACAATACAGGAAATATAACAATATGTAATTTTAATTAAAAAAAATGAAGAGAGAGTGATTGGAGTGGAATATTTGAAGAAATAATTATCCCCAAAATTTCAAACTTGTTGAAAAATATCAACTCCCAGATGCAAGGAGGTAAAAAATAATCTTAAGAAGGATAAACAATGAAAACCACATCTGGGAAAATTTTAATCAATTTTCTGAGAATCAAAGATAAGGAACAAATTTAAAAATCAGCCAGAGATAAAAGACACATTACACACATGGCAACAATAATAAGAGTAATTACTGATATCTTATCAGAAACAATGCCAGCCAGAAATAATGGGATAACATTATAAAGTGTCTAAAAACAAAACTTTCTACTGAGAATTCAATAGCCAGAAACACTTTACTTCAGGAAAGTAAAAAGAAGACATTTCAGATAAACAAAAGCTACAAGAATTCACAGTAGCAGACCTTCATTACAAAAATTCTTAAAGCTGAAGGGAACTTAAGTAGAGATGAAAACTCAATTCTACCTAAAGTAATGATGAGTGTCAGAAGTGATAAATATGTTAGTAAGTATGAAAGACTTTCAAAAAAACAATTTCTTAATGTATTTAAAAGGTAATTGATTATTTGAGGCAAAAATAGTAATAGATATTTCATGGATTAGAAGAGTCAATGTTGTCAGGATTTTAATTCTCCCCAAATTTACCTGTGCAATATCAATAAAAATCCTAGCAGGTTTCTAATTGCCAATGTAAAAATTGCCTAAGCTTCCTGTAAAATATATATGTGAATGTAAAAAAGATCTAGATCAGCTGAAATGATCTTTAAAAGGAAAAAATTTGGAATATTCACACTCCCTAATTTTAAGAATTATTATAAATCAACAGTAAACAAGAGAGTGTGGTAATGGCATAAAAATAGACAAATCAATGGATCAGAATAGAGAGTTTACAAACACCCCACACATTATGGTCAATTGACTATAGATAAAGGTGCTAGGTATCTTGAAAGGGGAAAGAACAGTCTTTTCAACAAATGGTGCTAGAACAACTGGTTATCCATATGAGAAGAAATGAAATTTGACCACCATATCATATCACACATAAAATTAATTCAGGATAGATCATAGACCCAAACATAAAAGTTAAAGCAGTGGAGCTTCTAGGAGGAAGCAACTGAAGACTATCTTTATGATGTTTGGGTAGGTGAAGATTCTCAGACATGACACAAAAAGTACTAACCATTAACAATTTTGATAAATTGGACTTCATCGAAGTAAAAAACTTCTGCTTACCAAAAGAAATTAATTATTTAGTAAATGAGTAGGCAAGCTACAAACTGGGAAAACATATTTACAAAACATACATGTTTATCAGATAAAAAAACTAACATCCAAGTTATAAAGAACTCTTATAACTAAAAAAATTTTAAAGAATGAAATAAAAATGAGCTAAAGATTTAAACAGGCAATTCACAAAACGATATACAATAAGCATATGAAAACTTGATCAACATCATTAATTGTCAGGAAAGTACAAATTACATCCATATTGAGATATTACTACACATGCGTAAACATTTGAAGAGGGTGCCAAGCAACTGGAACTTGCATATAGTTTTTGTGGGAATGTAGAATGATATGACTTTATACAACTTCTTTGCAGTTTCTCATAAAGTAAAATGTATACCTATCCTATGATCCACAATTCCACTTCTAGGTATCTACTCAAAAGAAATGAAAACAAGTTCACAAAATGACTTGTTCAAAGACTGTTCATAGCAGCTTTATTCATTACAGCCTTAAACTGGAAACAACCAAATATTCATCAACAACCTAATGGATAAAAAATTATATTTGTACAACAGACTACGAAGCAGGTATAAAGAGGAAGAAATCATTGATAGACAAAATGGGGATGAATATTAAAAGCACCATGCTGTGTGACAGATCTGATACAAAAGAAATCATACTATGTCATTCCATTCATATTGTGAAGTTCCACAATAGGCCTAAATAACCTGAGAATATTACTCATAACAGGGGTTGCTTCCAGGGGCCTGTGCTTGATTGACTAGAAGGAACACAAGGGAATATTCAAGGTCATGCTAACATTCTATATCTTGATAGGTATTTGGGTTACATAGCTGTATACATTTATCAAAACTCATCAAACTATAGTCCTAAAATCAGTGCATTTCACTGTATGTCAATTATACCCCAATTAAAAACATTAAAGTTAAGTGCATTTCTAGTTTAATTGCATACATCCTATGCAGATAGTTTATTTTTTTCCTGTAACAAAGTTATGAAATGGCTAACACTTTGTCTCTGCTTTGTGTAATTCAGTGTGCTAAGCGTAGGTAGACCATGAAGATAAATGAGACAGTCTTTGTCCTCAAGTTGCTTATATTCTTGAAACCTGGGAAGAGAAGAATTGAGCAGATATTATAGAAGGAAAGAAAAAATAATGCAGTGAGACAGGGACCTCTGGAAAACTCCTCTGGAGATTACAACTAATAAAACACCTATACCTTAACCAAAGACCATCTACATATCACACAGTCACAGCTAAGAAACCCATGCATCATATTAAGGCACCTGCAGGTAGGCAGAGGGTTAAACAAAGGAGAAATAAAAGGAAGAGCAGGGATGCAGCTGGGCAGGCCCCACTTGGAACTCTATTGCTGGGGAGGGAGGAGGAAAAAGGTGGAGGGATAGCACTCTGGGCCTCACTTGGTCTGCAGGACAGAGGAATTGGGGCCCACAGGCAGGGTGTGAGATACTGCACCCACCTCACTTTGGCCCCAGGAGGTACAGACTGGTCCACAAACTGCAACAGCCAGACTTCACTCCCATTCCCAGAGGAGGGGGAGCGGCTGGCTGTGAGGAGCTGCAGCACAAATGCTCCGACCGGGAAGGAGAAGGAGAAAGGGGGCTTCGCACACATTTCTCAGTCTACAACCAGGACGGTTTGAAAAACCAGCATACAGGACAACTGACCCCAAAGCTCAGGGCAGAATCTGTGTGCAGGGCAAACCCAGAACAGAAAGGTGAAATCATGCCCTAACTCTCTGCATGGCCCCCAGAGCCACAGGAAGAAAACAAAGCTGCAAACACCCCTTCCCCACAGGCCTCTGCCTGCCCAGTATCAGCAAAGAAATTACAGCTTGGAGGGTCCAGAGAGGCTGCAAAAAAAGAGGAACCAGAGAATTAAAGAGAAGGGGACATGTGACCCATCAGAAACCGAGCTCAAAGCAATGATTATAAAAATGTTTAAGGAACTGAATGGTAATTTCAACAGAGAGATAGCAAGCATTAAAGAAGACTTACAAACTATTATAAAGGACCAGAGAGAGATAATGACTACATTAACTGAAATTAAGAATGGACTAAAAGTCACTAAACTAGATAAAACAGAAGTGCAAAGCAGTGATTTGTAGGAAAAGCAAGCAGAAAACACTCATTTACAGCTGTTAGATATGAGGATCCAGAAAAATGAGGATGTTTTAAAATTCCTCTGGGACAATTTTAAGCAGAAGAATATTAGAATCATAGCTGTACCAGAAGGGACAGAGGAAAAGCAAGGGATCAAGAAATTATTTGAGGAATGAATGAATAAAAATATTCCTAGCCTGGTAAAGGAAATAGACATACAAGTCCAGGATGCACAGAGAATACCAAACAAGATGACCCCAAACAGAAACACACTGAGACATGTCATAATTAAAATGGCAAAAGTTAAAGAAAAAGAGAAAATTCTAAAAACAGAAAGAGAAATGCAAGTAGTAACTTATAAAGGGACACCCATTTGATTTTCAGCTGATTTCTCACCAGAAACTTTACAGGCCAGAAGGGATTGGCAGAAAATATTCAACATGATGAAAAGCAAGGATCTACAACCAAGAATAATGTATCCAGCAAGGCTAGCATTCAAAATTGAAGGACAGATAAAGAGCTTCTCAGATAAGGAAAAGTTAAAGAAATTCTCCACGCCAAACCAGTACTACAAAGAATGTTAGAGAGACTTCTTTAAGATGGGAGGAGGGATGGGAGAGTGGGTAAAATAAAGAAAAGGGATAGAGAAATTTAGTTTGATCATTAACATAGACTTGAAAGCAACAAAGAAACAAAACTCAGGGACACAGTCAATAATTACCTGAGGGTAAGTGGGGAGGTGGGTGGGGAGAAAGGACAGGGACACAAATATATGGTGATGAAAAGAGAGCTGACTCTGGGTGATGAACACATAACACAACACACAGAAGATGTAATGTAGAATAGTACACCTGGAACCTATGTAATTCTTACTAATCAATGTCACCCCAATAAGTTAAAAAAAATAATGAAGCAATATTTTCCTGACAGTTGTGAGTCTAGGCATTGCTAGAGCCAGAACTCTGCTTGGCCATATAGAGTACTAATTAGGTTTAGCTTTTCACCAACTTAGCACTGAAAGGACCATGGTGATTAATGGGACTAATTAGGCAGCCCCAAGAGCAGTATCTGCATGTAAATGTAACAGGATTTTTTTTTATGCTTCTCTAGCATGTCGCCTTATATTATTACTATTGTGAACTGTTTGGGGCACTTAACCCAATCACTTGTCTAGACTTGTCTTCAAGATAGACAGGCTTTTCAGACTTTATTGTTATTCTTACCCAAAGCAGAAAACTCAGATTCAGTCTAGGTAGAGGAAAAGCAAAAGGAAAAATGTTTCTACAATCTGGTCTCAAAAGAACCCAGGAAATGTGTCACATGTACCACTGTTATGAATTGAAAACCTGTCAGAAAAATCCCCAAATTAATACCTTTCCATTTCTCCTATTCTGAAACCTTCTGCCATTGTTTCCAAAATCTCTATTCAACCAAACCCCCATCTTTCTGCAATGGAGATGTTTCTAACAAGCTTTTTTTAGTAACTATCAATAATTAAATATCACCAAAATCCCATGTAGAATAAGCAATACATCTTACATTGAGATGTCTATTGCTTTACTCTCTGGAAGTTGAGCAAGACCTTCTGTTAGTGGTGGACCGCCATAGTGACATAGAAACAGTATGAGGGATGAATGGAGGTAGGTGCAAAGAAATGCAATAAAAATATTGTGAAATGAAATATATATACAGAAACCACACAAAATAAATGTGTATCTTAGTGCATTATTATAAGGTAAACAAGATTCTATCTACTAACCAGGTCAAGAAATAGAACTTCACCAGTTACCCTCTGAAATTCGTCCTCAAAACTCTCTTCCCCTTCAAAAGTAACTAGTATCCTTACTTTTTCTAGTAATTACTCCCTTGCCTTTCTTTATGGTTTTATCATCCATTTTGACATGTCTAGAAACTATAGCTTAATCTTGTCCATTAAAAAATGTTTTCTAAGTCTCTTTCATTATACAGGTTCCTCAATCCCTTTCTTTTTCTACAATTTCTCTGTTGTAACATTCAGAATTTCTCACATCCTGGGTGTTGTTGATGGCATACTTGTAGGTACAGATCAATATGTTTCTCTCTTTATTACATTTGCTACAAACTGGCTCCAGATGTTGGATCAGACTCTGAATCCTTTGACAAAACCAAAGGGGATGGTATGTTCTTTCTTCAGGAGACATATGGTTTTCTGTGTTTTCATTATGTTAACAGCTATTGTTTCTCAATGGCTAGAGTCATTAACTTTAATAGGGTTGTAAAGTGGTGCATTCTAATTTGTTATTTGTTAATTTAAATACTTTTACAAAGAAATACTTATCATCTACTCTTTGGTTACCCAGGTTCATATAGGAACGGTAGGATGACTGCCTGATTCTTCCCCCTCATTTACATGATTTTGAAGCAACGAATTGGCTCACAATATACTCACCATTCGTAGGTGACAGATTAGATTTTTAAAAATATCATTATATGGTCATGAATTTAAAGATATTTAATGGGTTTCAATTAGTTGGACTCAGGAATTTATGGAATAGAATGTCCCATAATTCTTTTTTTTTCTTTTTTTGGGGAGGTAGTTCCTTGGCTGAGAATCAAACCCAGGCTGCTGCTTTGAGAGCACTGAAGCCTAGCCATTACACCACCAGGGAGCCACCTAAATTGTCCCCTCCTTGCCTGCTTTCCACACTTTGAAATTCATCATTGAATTATAAACTGACTTCTGTATTCTTCTAATATTTTTCACGTGTTTTTATCTTCATGCCTTTCATGTCATTTTGCATTGGAAGGTTTTGACCTTCTTCTGTGGGTATGTCTTTCTGGCATGATTACATTTTCTGTAGGGATGTTGTTTCACTCCTTATTTACTTTCTAAAAAATTTATGGCATTTGTTACTTTTTATGGCATTTGGCTTTGATCATTTTTGATGGCTTATCTTCATGTGGTCTTGAATCTTTTAGGAGAAGGTAGGGTTCGGTAGAGCATTTCTAGCTTCACAGAACTCCTTTCTGTATTGGTTCCACAGTGTTCAAGAACATGGAAATTACTTTTTGTGATTTCTTGGTTCTGTCCCCCCACCCCTCTATCTGGACCTAGTAGTTTTTCTAAATTGTGGGTCCACCTGGCATGTCAATCAATATTGAGAGCCCATAGAGTCTTAGCTGCTCCCACCTCTTCGGTGATCTTACCTTGCCCTCATTTCCTATTCGCAACTCCCTGCTGAGGTTCTCAACTCCACCTGCCCTCCTTTCAGGGGGACATCATGCCTAGTTTGTCATTCTTTGGTCTCTGAGTCTCCAGTGCTTCGTCCTGCTTTCTCCCATGAGCTGATGCCACGTAGTTTCAGAGTTGCTGGTGATGTTTTCCCCCATGCTTGTACTTCTGGATTCTTGCGGTTACATTATCAGCTAGTTTGTTTGAAAATACTGTCTAGGAATATTTGTATTTTTCTAATTATTCTGTCATTTTTACATGAGAATTTAAAAAGATTCAGAAGTGGTGTCACTGCTGTGATCGCCATCTTCCCAGCTTTTTATTCTTTTCAAACACGAATTTTAAAAATTTTCTCTTGAAGAGTGAAAAAGCTTTATGTCTTTTAAAAATATACTACCAGCAAATATTTTCCTGGTGTCAGATAATAAGGCAACTTTTATTTTATTGTTTTTTTTTTTGTATTACATTTACTGGGGTGACATTGGTTAGTAAAACTATGTATGTTTCAGGTGTACAATGTTATATCATCTATGTGTTGCATTGTGTGATCATTATCCACAGTCAGTCCTCCTTCTTTCACTATATTTACTTTTAGACCAATGTTTATGTCTAGAGTTGATTATATAGTTAAATTTCTGTCATATTATTTAACCCACCATATGTGGAAAAGCATAAGCTGCATAAAAGGGGCTTATGTTATGCGATGGCTAGATATCAATTACAGACCCACTAGGTCTATAATTTTACAGTAAGGCCTGAGTGATGCCTCCAACTGGAGCATTTAGGGGTTGTGCTCAGTGGGTAAGTGGTGGTGATTGTGAGGCTGTGGTGGAGAGGGCATGCACTCTCTCACTGGGAATCCTTGAGTACTGAGTATTCTCATTGAAATTGATTCCATCCACAAAATTTGGATGAAAATTTACTAAGGCCCTGGGAAGGAGATTTCAACAGTTTTGGGGCATCCAGCAGAGTGGTTCTCAGGGTTATAAAATTGTCTCTCAGGCAACATTCTCTCTCTCAGCAGGGAGAAATACCACTGAATTAACAGAAAAAGTGCCTCCTCAGGCTCCCCTAGGTGTGCTAGGCAGTTTGTTACTCTGTTTTTGCTCCTGGGTTTATATGATTACACCAATATATTGTATTCATCTCTGCTGCTTTTAAAATTTAAATAAAACATGATTTTATTCACTTATTGATTAAAATGTACAGGGAGATATTAAGAGGTAACTAATTTCTTTTTTATTTCTTGTTTATTCTGAAGCTATGAGTGCAGGCTGATAAATGTTGCCTCCACTGTAATATTTGTTGTCAAATTAGACATATCTGAATATAACCAGTTCTGTTCAGTCACGTGGTATCTCTCCTCCATCATGCTTGACCTTGCACACACAAATGTTTACATTTCTCACCCAGTGCACATCGAAATGGAAAAGTGTTCAGATGTTCAAACAGCGTGCTGTTATTAAATTCTTAACAGCAGGAAAAGTTCCTTCGATTGAATTCACAGATGAATGCAAGGCATTTGTGGTGTTCAGTGTGTTGATGTGAGGACAGTAAGATGCTGGGTGAGACAGTTCACAGATGGGGCAGTGGGGCCAGCAGATGTGAATGACAAATCACCAAGTGGAAAGCCTATGACTGCAAGTGATCAGCTTCATCAAGATCGCAGAAGTGTATTGAAGTGTGTGGTGATTTTGTAGAAAAAAAATTATGCAGCTTTGAAAATAAATGATGTAGGTATATTTCTTTTTTTTTTCTTCATTAAAATACCTTTCCCCATTCATTTTCTATTTAAATGGAGGCAAAATTTATCACTCCATCCTTGTACATTAAACAGACTTTAGTTACTTCAAGGTTGCCAAATGGTTGGGCAAATTCACAAAATTCCATACAGAATGATTTCTTAAGACATTAAAATCTAAATATGCAGACTTATATTTTGCCTTTGCTTTCACGAGTCTGGTCAAAAGACAAAACTGAAAGCCTATCTATGACTTCAGATAAGTCATTTGATGTCTTTGGGCTCATTTTTCTTTGTCAATTGGTAAGATATTAATTATTAGGTTCAGATATTTTCAAAGTTCCCTAACTTCCACTTGTAATCACCAAAGATCTTCTTAAAATCTATTAAAAGGAAACAATCATAATGTCATTGAATTTCGCATTAAGGCTTTAGTCCATATGCCATTTTGAAGTTTTCAACATATGTCCAAGCTTTGAGGTATAAATGGAGTTTGGACAGTTGCAGAGAGATTCATTCTGGTTTAAGATATTTGAACTACAGAACTCAGTCCTACTCGTGTTTCCTTTGGAGGATCCTTTAAAAGCTTATACTCAACTTTCATCTCCTCAAAATTATTCATGTTGTGCTTTGTTAAACAAATTAAAAAGTTTTGCAATAGTCAAATGAATCAAAATGTTTGCATTATAGTTTGTACTGTTGTTTTGTTTGAGAAGCTCTTCCCCTTAGTACAATACAAAGATTTTCTCCTACATTATCTTTTATTATATGAGTTTTAATTTTTCACACTTGGATATTTCATTAAGCTCGAGCTCCCATTATATATGATGCATAGTAGAAATATATCATTATATTTCTCCATATAGTGAGCCAATTTTCCCTGAAGTCATACAAAAAGTAGTCCTTCTTTCCTCCTTTAATTCATGGTGCACTTTCAGGTACTGAAGTTTCATGTACTTATGGATATGTTTCTTGAGTTTCTATTTGGTTCCATTGGTCTATCTACTAGATTTTTTGGCCAATGTCTTACTGTATTTATTACTATGGATTTATGGATATCTTAAATCTTAGGCTAAGTCTTTCTCTTTTCTCTCTTTTCTCTTTTTTATTTTTACCATTATCTAAATTGTTTTATTGTTAAATTTATTGGGGTGACATTGATTCGTAAAAATTACATAGGCCTCAGGTATACAATTCTACAGTACATCATTTACGTGTTATTTTATGTGTTCATCACCCAGGGTTGGTTCTCTTCCCATCGCCATATATTTCTGTCCCTGTCTCTTCTCCCCCAGCCTCCTCCCCTCTTCCCCTCAGGTAACTATGAAATTATTGATTGTGTCCATGAGTTTTGTTTCTTTGTTGCTTTCAATTTCATGTTCCACTTGAAAACCTCAGTCCGCAAAGATATATGTTCCCCAATGTTCATTGCAGCACTATTTATGGTGGTCAAGTCATGGAAACAACCAAAGTGTCCTTTGATAGATGACCGGATAAAGAAGTTGTGATACACATACACAATGGAATAATAATCAGCTATAAGAAAAGATGAAATAGGACCATTTATGACAACATGGATGGACCTGGAGATCATCATGCTAAGTGAAATAAGCCAGACAGAAAAAAACCAAGAACCATATGACTTTACTCATATGCTCTCCTTTTTCAAAGCTATTTAGCTATTTGTACATATTTATTCTTACATATCAATTTCAAAATAATTTAACAAGTTCCTAAAAAAATCCAGCTGTAATTTAGAAATTACATTGAGTTTATAGATTGGGAGGGATGACTTCTTCACAATATTAAAATGGCTCAGCCCAGAACATGAAATACCTCTTTATAAAGTCAGATCTTTTATGTCATGCAATATAGCTCAGAAATTTGTCCACTGAAGTAGTGTGTGTTCATTGTATACATTTTATGGCCATTATGAGTGACACATTATTTTTACTATATTTTCTATTTAGTTATTGCTGTTATAGGAAAATATTATTGATTTTTCTAAGTTGATTTTTAATCACTGGTCTTGCTGAGACCCCATTTTTTTCTGGCTTTATTCAGGTATGATTGACAAACAAAAATTGTATATATTTGAGGTATTCATTGTGCTGTCTTGATATACGTATACCTTGTGTAATGATTACCACAATCAAGTTAATTTTTATGTCCACCACCTCACACAGTTACCCCCCTTTTTTTTTTGCAGTGAGAACACTTAAGATCTATTCTCTCAGCAAATTTTAAGTATACATTATTATTAACTATAGTTACAATGCTATACATTAGATCTCTAGAATTTATTCATCTTATAACCGAAACATCTCTCCATTTTCCCCACCCTGAACCCCTGGTAACCATATAATCATGTAATATTTGTATTCTGTGTCTGGCTTATTTTACTTAGCATAATGTCCTCCAAGTTCATTCATGCTGTCATAAATGGCAGGACTTACTTCTTTTTTAAAGGCTATAATATTACATTGTGTGTGTGTGTGTGTGTACATATACACACATACATACATACATACATACATACCACATCTTCTTTATCTATTCATCCATTGACACTTAGGTTGTCTCCATATCTTGGCTATTGTAAATAATGCTACAATGAACATGGGAGTGCAGATATCCCTTTGAGAGAGAGATTCAATTTCTTTTGGATGATATGGTAGTTTTTAATATTGTTTTTAATATTTTTGAGGAACCTCCATACTGCCTGTACCAATTTACACTCCCACCAAACAATGAAGATTTCCCTTTACTCTACATCCTTGCCAACGTTTATCTTTTGTCTTTTTTATAATAGCTATTCTAATAGGCATGAGGTGATATCTCACTATGGTTCTGATTTGCATTTCATGGTTATAGTAATGTTGAGCACCTTTTCATATACCTGTTGGCTACTTGTATGTCTTCTTTGGAGAAATTAGGAAGGTTGATACAATAATATTTCTGGTTTATCTTTACTCATAGAGTGTAGCCCTTTGTTGAAACCTGTGGTGTTCATCAGAATCTCCCCTTTCTGGCAGGCCTTGAACTCCGATTTTTGTCTACCTTATACCCAAGGGTCTATTCAGATCTGCTCAGCTTCACAGCCTTTCAGGCACCACTTTTTGAATTGAAAACTGGTTTGAATAGAAATGAAGCTCCAAATGCCAGGCTCATTTCTCTTGAGATTTTCTTCTCTCTTGACTCTTGGACTTGTCATTCTTCACTTCCTTTGTAGCTCTCAATAACTTGAAGAAGATAATTAAATACTTGTCCAGTGTTTGAGTTGTCCTCAGTGGGAAGGTAGCCTCCAAGCAACCTAGTCTACTATTTGAAACAGAACTTGACAAACCACTTTCATGAACCCCATATACTGCTACTCCAACAGGCAACTCCTCTGTTGAGAATTTAAGAGTAAATTCTTAGAACGAGCATGAAAATGAGGAAACTTCCTCTAGGCCTGGGGGTTGTAGGGCATGGGGGTGGAAGAGAGGCTATTAAGGATAGCAGAGCCACCTGCACCTGTTTTACTTAAAATTTTTAAATTTGAAATAATTTCAGATTTACATAAAAGCTGCAAGGACAGTACAAAGGGTTCCCATATATCCTTCATCCAGCTTCCTCTAATATTATCATTGAACATAACCATGATACCCTTTTCAAATCTAAGCAATTAACATTGGTCAAGTACTATTAACTAAACTACTAAAGACTTTATTCATGTTTCACTAGTTTATCCTCTAATGTCCCTTTTTTTTTCTGTTCTATTATCCAATCTAGGATGCCACATTGCATTTATTTGTTATATTCTCTGATATGTGAGAGTTTCTCAGACTTTCCTTGCTTTTCCTGACTGACAGTTTTAAGAATACTGGTCAGAGGTATAGTAGAATATCCCTTAATTTGTGTGTGTCTGATCTTTTCTGGGGTTATGGGTTTTGGGGGAAAATACCACAGAGATAAATTTCCCTTCTCACTCTGTCATATCAGAGATACATGATATAATTGTGACTTATTACTGATGATGTTAACCTCAATCATTTGCTTAAGGATGTGTCTAACAGGTTTTTCCACTGTAGAGTTAATATTTTCCCCTTTCCATCCTATACCTGTTTTCATTAGCTGTTCACCACAGGACTATGTTGTTGTCTGGATATCACCCTCACAGACCTCTGGCAGCTTAGATGTCTCTAGTAGTGGGACAAGCACTGAGAACCTCCAGGTAATATGAGGGAACAAAAAGCAACAGAACTTTAAAGCTCTTTCCATTGCTGAAGCTGCTGCCTTCCACCCAAGGAAGCTGTCTTCTCATTACCCCATTCATTGATGACAGATGTGCCTTCAGTCCCTCAGGGCATCTTAAGGTTTTCATAATGTTACTTCTCCACTTCTTGGTTTCCTTTTACTTTTTAGGGGTTGGTTTGTCAACTTGTCAAAAACCAGAAGCCATGCTTAGGTCATTTCCACAACCCTCTGGGATTCCATAATAGTGATGACACAATTTTATATCTGAAGAAACTGAGGCTAAGAGAGGCTAAGGAATCTGCTCATTGTCACAAAGCTACTTATTGCAGACTTTGACTTCCTACATAAAACCCTGGATTCTAACCATGGTGATATACTACCTGTCAGTCAGACACCAACTTGAGCTGCACAAACTCAAAACTATTTCCTTTCCTTTCATATAGAATCATTGTCCTTAGGTGAAACTTGGGTACCAAGTTCGTCTTCGTTTCCTTGGGATGAGTTCTTTTATAGGAGACATTGTCCAATTATGGGAGGAGCCTGGTAAACCAACTTACAGCCCCCCCGACACCTGCTGCCTTATCTGAATCTGCTGGATATTTATGAATGGGGTTCTCAAACTAGAGTGGATGCCTCATCTCTGCTGCTCTGAGTATCTCTCTTGAGCATTGTGCCAAAGTCCTTTTCAGAAAAGTAGTTCTCTAGCAGTAGTTCAAGATAGTTCAAGATGAAATTCGTCCTGCAAATATTTATTGAAGGTCTATTGGTAAAGAGCTGTGTTAAGTGCTGGCTGAGGAGGAGTGTACTTTGGGAAGAAATAAAGATGCTCAAGACACAACTCTCAACTTCATGGCATTTCAACTAAATGACATTATAGTGAAAAAATTCTTATCTTTATCTTTATATCTGCTTCTATCTACACCCACCTCCCACCCACACATGCGCACACGCACACCTGGTTGCAAGGTTTTCCCCATTATCTCAGAAGTCAGATAAATATTTTTGGCACCTGACATAGAAAAAACATGGCCAAAAAATCTAATTTTGTGAACAAACTACATGTCTTACCAGCCTTAGACTTTTCTGGGTTAGGAAGTTACAGAGTTTTGTTTTTTTAAAAACTTAATTCTTTTTTTTACCTCTACACTTGTTTTGTTTTGTAGATCTTATTTTATTTTCCTTCTTTCTTTGATGATAACAATTGTTTCTTAGAAACATGTTGAATTTTTCCTGTCCCATATGTCTTCCCTGTGCAAAATCATCTTGTTGATTCATTTTGATGTTATGTGGAAGGGAAACCTGATGACTTCTTTTTGGTCTCCAGAGCATAATTAAAAGAAAATTCCCCTGAACCCCTTCCAGAAAGAACATAAAGTTTGCTATAAAATGGGCTTAAAAGGACACTTATCATCTCTTTTTAATTGTCATTACGGTGAATCTTCCAGATTTTTAATTTAGATTTTTTTTTTTTGCTATTTACTAAAAAAATAGCTATTTTCTTCCACAGCCTGGTAGAATCAATGCTAGGGGCAATTTAGAAATAGACTGTGGCTCTTGTGACATTTACTGGCAATTTTTGGCCATAATGATGCTTCCTTCCACTGTACCAGATTCTAACAAAAGATGAAATGTTGCTAGAGAAATGTGTTTTGCTTCTTTTATATATTCTTACCAGTTTATTTGCTTTCTGCTCTACAAATATATTGCTATTTTTTAGAAAGTAGAGTTCCTAATTTTATGGTTTGGTAAGTACTTGAATCCTGGTGAACTGAAGCTCTATTTTTAATAATGTCTTTATTGTTCATCCCAAGAAACCGGCAGGTTTAAAAATGTGTTATGTAGCACTTCCTGAATAATTTCTAAATATTCATGTTTTAAAAAACTACTTCTTAGGTGAATTGGAAATTTCTCTAGAAGTAGTTAAGCAGCAGATCAGTGGGCGGGTAAAGTGGTTGTTGAATAGTGACAGAATGATAGTGGTAGAATGGTGCTAGAATTTATTTATGTATGGGTATTTAATTTATGTATGCATGTATATTATGTATATCATATGTGTATGTATACGAGGGCTGTCCGGAAAGTAGCCATCCACGTAATATGAAAAATAGAGGCATTTATGACTGGATTTTTTGTGGATAGCCTACACACACACACACACACACACGATTTAGTATCAAAAATTAGGAAATGTAAATAAATGGATTTGAAAAACATGTTCACCCTACTTTCATGTCAAACTATCCATGTAAGTGAAATCCTAACATCAGATTTTACATGGTGAATTATGTGCTGGAGTTAGAAAGGTGTGCTTCAGCCCCTGAGATCTATATTAACTATGTATTTTGGTAATTGAGGTAAGCCTTAATGTTCATTTTATTTCATTGTAACTGAAGACACATCACTATTTTAAAGCTATGGGGCCACTTGAGAATTTGTATATAAACCTAATGAAATGATCATTTTCTCAGATCAGCCAGATCAATCCAATAACCTATCCATTTAATGAATCAGCTTCATTGAGGTAGTCATTCTTTAGATGCCTTTATCTCCTTAGTATATTTCATAAATATGCAAAAGAGGGATGGTGTGGTAAAGTGAAAGTATACCAGCTTAAACCAGGACACCTTGATTCTAATCCTGAGCCTGTCTCCAACAGTAATACCCAAATACATACTTGGGTATCTTTTGACTATTATTGAAGCACCTCTCTACATACATCAAATCATTTGAGACCAACACCTAGGGAAGCAGATATTACCATCGCTTCTTCCTTTCTAAAGCATTTTGGCCATGCTTCTGTGATACTGAAACTCACAAGACAAAGGTCCTTGGCCAAGGTGACTTAGTATCTAGGAATGCTTGGCATTGGAATCCAAGCCTCTGGGTTTTAGAATTCTCACCTGGAAAATGATGACTGGGGACTCTCTAAGGCTCCCTCACTTACAAAAAGGCCCTACAGAAGTTGTGTTTTTTAGATAGAAACAGTATATTAACAAATCAGCCATGTAGGACTTAACCAGAAAGCACTGTGACTTTTGTCTCCCAAGTCGCTTTTTATTCAGTGGGGGAAATTGCCACCTCTGATCCTGGACAAAAACTCAGTCAGTCTTGGGACTTTTCTGCCCATCTTAGAGGAAGAAAAGCCCAATTATATTTTTAAATTTCAAAAGCACAGTTCTAATTCAGAATTGAGAATGTCATGGCTTTGTTATATTAAACAGTTCTAATATAAAGTGAAAACCTCTCTTCTCCCTGATCTGAGATCCCTCTACTAGAAGGAAGCCATGGAAGCAGGGCATGCTTCCCTCCATCATCCCCCATCTTTCTTTGTTGAGATATAATTGACAACATAACGCAATTTTAAGCTGCATAATGCTAATTTTATACACGTATATACTGAGAAATAATTATCACAATAAAATAAGTTAACACATCACATAATTCTCTCTCTCTCTCGCTCTCCCTCTCTTTCTCTCTCTCTCTCTCTCTCTCTCTCTCTGTGGTAAGAACATTTAAGATCTACTTTCATAGAAACTTTCAAGTATATAATACAGTTTTGTTCACTACAGCCACCATGCTGTACATTAGATTACTGGAAAATTTTCACCTTATAATTGGAAGTTTGGACTCTTTGGCTGCCACCTCCTCATTTTCCTCACCCTCACCCCTAACCCCTGGTAACCACCACTCTACTATCTGATTCTATGATTTTAGTTTTTAAAGATTCTACATATATATGGAACAACTTCTAGTTATAAGTTCTAGGAATCTAATGTACAGCATAGTGGATATAATTCACAGTAATGTATTATGTATTTGAAAGTTGCTAAGAGAGTAGCTTTTAAAAGCTCTTACAATGAAATAAGTTGTAATTATGTGAGGTGATGAAAGTGTTAACTAACATTATTGTGGTAATTTGCAATACATGCATGTATTACACACCTTAAACTTACCTATGTTATTAATATATATATATCAATTATATCTTTATTTTTTAACTTAAAAAATTTTTATTGTTAAATTTATTAGGGTGACTTTAGTTAGTAAAAATTACATAGGTTCCAAGTATACAATTCTACAGTATGTTGTCTCTGTGTTGCATTAGGTAATTATATTTTAATAAAGCTGGAAAAAAATGTATGTACCACTTTATTTCTCTGACTTTCTATTCCTAACCCATTGAGCACTCAGAGCAGGTAGCATTAGGTGGTCTAAGACTTTGAAGGTGGATATGTCTGCTGCAGGAGCTTCTGTTCTAAGCATGTGAATAGTTTCTGCCATACAGGGATTTTCAGTATCCCATGTGGTATGTTAGGGGCTATATAAATGCAAATTTCATTTCATTTAGGAAGGAAATGAGCCACACTAAATGGATATGGGTACAACTGTGGAATTAAAAGGAGGGTAGAGTCCTTCTGTGAGCAGAGCCAAAACAATACTCCATATCCAAACGTACCTTTTTTGAAGTCTTATCAGTTAAAAGGAATATGAGAGTTTGAATGGGAACACAAATGAAATGAATTCTCTGTTCCATTTCATTGCTTTATGGCTCAGCAGATATAAGGCAGAACTCACCATGTTGGTTTTCTCTGGTGATTCCTAATTCTGCATGACCTCTGGGCTCAAGTGAGCTTCTTTGTTTCTTTTAACCTAATTCTAATAATTAATTAAAATAATAAGAGAAAAATTGCTGCACCATTGTTGTATATTGCTTAGCAGACAATGAATAATTTAGGAGCACTGTTTCCTAGATGGAAAACAGAGATCAGGCAAATTGTGCATGTGGTGCCACAGGGTACATATACAAATATTGTATCTTCTTTGTGGCAGAAATTTCTCATTGGCATAGCAGAAAAATCTTGCTGCTTTATGAAAAATAATAAGTGCAAGCTGGCTTTGTTTAACAAACATACCTTGGTTTTCTAAAGATGGGCATACACAAAAGAAATGTGGAGTTCTGGCAGGATATCTGACAAGACAACCCTCAAACTAAAAACTCAGAAATGAGGACTACATTGAAATAAAAAAAAGTTCTCAGTTGCATTCAAAGGAAAAACAAGATTAACTTTCAGTTGCCCCAAACAAAAAAGGAATGGAAATTCATAGTGGAATCTTATGATTGGAAGATCAGAGGGGTTTGAGGAAAATGGACTAGATATAGGCCCTAGTGGAATAGAGTCAAAGGTGTATTAAAGACAGCCAGAAATTCTTTACTACTCTTTCCATCAAGAAGTAGAAATTTCATATGTAGCTAGGTTGGCTTATTACTTGCTTTGTCCAGTATAAAGAGACACAAATGATGCTGTGTAATATTCAATGTCATGACTTAAAGTATCTATAGCTTTCACCTTCTCCTCTTAGAATGATTCCTTTTGGAATCCAGCTGCCTTGCCCTATGAAGCTCAAGCAAGCCTCAGTGAGTGGTCCTATGGTGAACACCAATATATCCTATTCAAAAGCCCCAGCATGAGTCCCCAGCCAACAGCTAGTACCAATTTCCAGCCATGTGACTGAGCCATGTTGAATGTTTTATCTCCAGTAAATCCTTTAGATGACTGTAGCCCAGCTGATACTCACATGGAGTAGAAAAATTGCCCATTTGGGCTCAGTCAACCCATAGCTCATGAGAGATAATAAATAATTGGTTGTTTTGTTTTAAGCCAGTAAGATTCAGAGTAGTTTGTGACATAACAGGGCCTGAGATTTTAATGACCACATAATATGAGAATATATGGCCTTAGGCCCACACAATGCAGATAGGAGATGCTGGGCCTAAGACCTCTGCATAAATCCAGGACATGGAAGTGTTGTTCTCTTGGTAAAAGAGGAACTAGAAACACTCTGCCCACCATCCCAGACATGCACAGAAAACTTCCCTTTCTTGTCTTTATTAGGGAGCTAAATGAAAGAACATTCTTGCATGAAAATTGAAGGCTTAAGCCAACATTATGCCTTGGTGTGGAGTCTAAATTTACACTACTCAGTTTGTGCAGGATTTCTCCAACCTGTGAAATTAACATAAAATTGACCAAGAATGGATGAAACTCCTTGAGTACTTTAATAGAAACAATTTGAAACTGTTCTATGGCGATACTTCCACCATTTAAGGTGGCTGTGCAGCTTATCAGAGTGGGGGAGTCCTGCTGAAGATGATCTCACAGTAAAAATCTACAAACTACATGAAGAAATGCTTCACTTTGAGGAAGACAGCAGAGACACAAACCACAGAAGAAATCACAATAGCAAATCCAGCTGGAGAATCTGTTTTTAAAAACATTTATTTAAAAATAATTCAGAGGCAAAAGGAGGAATAACAACTAAACTCAAAAGCATAAAATATTTTTTTTAAAAAAGCACATGTTCTTGAAAAAGAACCAAATGGAATGTCAAGAAATTAAAAATATTATCACTGAATTAAAAAATATTGAAAGTTTTAAGCAGCAGATTTGGCTCAACTGAAGAAGGAATTACTGAACTGAAGACAGATCAGAAAAAAATACCAGCATTAAATACTGAGTGATAAAGAATTTAAAAGTATCGAAAGAGATTAAGATACATAAATAATAACAGAAAACATTCTAACATATATCTAATAGAATTCCAGAAAGAAAGACAAGAGGTAATGGTGTAGAGGAAATAATTGAAGGGAAAATATATTAAAAATCACACTAAGGGTCTGCTAATCACATTTATATCTGTTAATATCAACAGAGGGATGAGATTAACTGTTTCCTAGCACTATCTTTCTCTTCCTTCCACAGTAGTACCTGTGCAAGTCCCCATGGTTGGTTCTACCCATTTCCACTTTTCAGCCAAGGTCATCATGACTTCTGTGTGGTTAAATCCAGTGGGCTGTAGTTTGCCAACCCGTACTCTATGTTAATAGTCTGTTAGGCCTTCGACTTTGTCCATGGCCACAAATGATGCTGTTTAATATAGAAATGAAAAATTTGAATGGAAAAACTTGCTGGGAGGGAGGGAGGTACCTGAGTGTTATTAATGAATATTACAATTCTTTTTGTAGAAGCTCCCCCTCTTCTTAAAAGCTAACTCTTTGGCTTTTGTACAGGTGGAGCAAATTATTGATTTACCTCCTTTCCAGAGTAAATAAATGATTTTTAACAAGCCTGTTTAAATTAAGATTTTATATTTTAAGTAAAGTGACATTTACTGTGTCTGACTGGAAGCATAACATAAATTAACTAGCATTTAGGCTATCAGGAAGATCTTACTTCTGCATGATTTTGAATTTATCAAAATTGTCATAGAAGACTCTAGTAAGAGTAGGCAAGAAAAGTGGTAGATTGTGTCCAAATTTATTTCTTTCCATTTTACAAGATAAGGATGAAAGTATAAAAAAGTAAGTTTCAAGGAATAACTGAAGCATATAAATATGAGAGCTTTCCAACCCCCCCAAAACAATAGGTTTATCCTTGGTGCTGACCTCAGCCCTCATGGTGGAATGCCTCGAGAAATTGAAATCTGTTGCAAAGTTATTACATTTTGTAATAGCCAAGTTCCTGGGTATAAGCAGAGCTCAATTTTCTCTTGAACTGAACAGAACAGCAGTGGTTTGAAGATAATATAGGGAAGGCCAATCCCCTCCTACCTCTATGGCGGCCCTACCATACCACCACTCACAGCCCACACATGGTAGTGAATGAAACTTAAATATCTACATCCTACATTGCTTGCTAATCTTACCCATTTTCATGTTATTCCTGAGAGAGTAAGTTCTATGATCCTTGTTCAAAAACAGGAAGGGCCATCTCTGATTTTCATTCTGAGAACTGCCTACTCTCTTCTCACTTTCTCCTATTTTAAAGATGAGGGAACTGAGAGCCAGTGAGCTTACCCAAGAAATGATATAATTTAAAAATAGAGCTAGTATTATTCAAACTGTGCTCTGATGTGATGACTCAAGTACCTTACCCTGTGTGTAAATAATAATTAACTAGGAGCTAGCTTTCCTCCTCCTACCTATGAGCAGAGGAAGTAGGTTTGGCTAAATAAGGAGACTAGTGGCAGGAAAAGTGGATGCCTTCCTACCAAGGGCGTGACTCTGATTGCCGATGAAGGGCTTCCAATAATCCAGAAATGTCCATGACCACTGCTAAATTGATAAGGATCTGAGCAGAGACCAGGGGTCTGTCTCATCTGACTATTACTGTGCAGGTTCAGAGCCACAGCAACTCCTTCCTGTATCCCTCTCTGGGATCTACCTGGGCTTATGTGGTCTGCTGCAGCCACTGATTGTTTGTGCCACACTGGCATGTGTTTAGCTCCATCCTTCTTCCAAGGTCATAGGATGACTATGAAGCAAGGCTGAGATGTGAGCCCAGGTCTCATAATTCCAACTAGTTTGCTTTTTCCTTTACACTAAACAGTTGATCAAGCACTGAGAAAAGGCAGATGCATAATTATCTAAAAATGGGAGTGCAGAAGCGGGAGGCTCATAGGCTAGAAGTAGTGGGACAGAATAAGGAAGAGAGGAAAGTGCCTGGAGTATAAAACTAACACCAATGAACATTTGTTGAGTGGCTTTTTTGGCATTCTGGGTATCCTGCTAAACACTTTTAAGTGAATTTTCTCATTTAATCCTTTCAACAATCTTATAGATCACATTCTGTTATTTTAATATTTATATTTTACAGAAAAGAAAATCTGAGACTCAGATAGATTGAAAAGTCTTGCTTAAGGTCCAGAGCTGGTAAGTGATCAAGCTGGGATTTAAATCTGGTTATCTTTGTCTTCACTAAAACATACACCATTTTTGATCCTGAGTTATCTCTGGAATTTCCTTTCCCACCAGAACCTGACTCATGGAAAAACATCTGGGAACCCAGCTCACCTACTTTTCTGTAGGGTCTCTGCTTTGAGTTCATTTTAAAGGCTAAGAAAATGTCAACCATAACATCATTATCAGTGTCCAATTGGAATTTGCACTTGAGACAATAAAATGTGGAGCTAAAATCTTCCACATTACATGTTCTATACCCAGGGAATATTGAGGAGTATAATTTCCAAAGAAAGAGGCTCTAGCTAAAAGATTTATTAAGCTAAATCTTTCATGGTCCAATGGAAGCTTTATCTGTTGCTTGGCAACTGATCTTTGAGATTGTGTAACTTGATCCAACTGACGAGCCAAAAAAAAAAAAAAGATACCAAAGGCCAAAGCAACTTGTTTATACATAAACTCATAAACTCATTCTTCTCTGATAGCTGAATCTAGATTCTGGGTCAACTGTCCTCCAGTAACTTCTGTATCTCTCTACCAAAATTACTAGTTTCCCAGCTAATAACTTTACCTATGGTTTGTAGCAAAATGCTAGCACAACATCTGTGATGTTCTTTTTGTAAATAAATGTATAAATGTTCTGAGGTTTTTGAAAGCCTTGGATAAGTGTGCTTTCTCTTTGGGGAATATAAATCTTAAATCCTCTACCCTTAGAAATATAGAAAGAAGTTCACAGATGGTGGGGGTACATTCAGATTCTCAGTGACCTTCTATCCATATTCATCTTGACTCAGATACAGTTTCAGATGGATTTTCTAGGAACTGCTACATCTGAAAACAGTAAAGACAAAAATCTCCCCTTCTCAACATACGCCTGTCATACATGCCTTCTGAATATACCTGGGGGAAGTCCAGATATTCCACTGAGGCTTGGCAACATGCAAAGGTTTTATTTACAAAGAGCTCCAGTGGTAGTAGATCTGAGGCAATGGCAAGTCAGGTCTGCAGGTCATACCCTTCTAAAAACAGCTTTGGCTTACAAATCTTTTTCTATCTGAGATTTAAGAGCTTCTAAGCCCAAATTTGAACTCAGGTTCATGAACACAGGATTATACTGTTTCTACTTTACAATGAAAGAAGCTCCTCTTCCTCAACTGTCAAAGATGCTATAGTCCTTATATTTTTTTGGCTTAAGACAACAGAAATTAATTTTCTCACAGTTTTGGAGGTAAGAAGTCTGAATCAAGATATCAGCAGGGCCATCCTTCTTCTGAAACCTGTAGTGAGGAATTCTTTGCCTCTTCCTCACTTCTAGTGGTTTGCTGGCAATCTATGTACATTACCGTCATTTTGATGAAGAGTCTTATGCCCTGGAATCATCTCTGCTGTTATGTGGGAAATCACAGTATAATATGCAAGTGCTGGCTCTATGGAACAGTCCAAAGAGTGTTGCTATGAAACTCATGTTTGGACTCAACCTATTAAGGCAGTTGATAGCCTCACACCAACCTTTGGCTGTATGAATACTGAAGGAAGGGGAACATTCACTATCATTACAATACTGTATGTGCATTCATTACTGTGGGTATGTGTGTGGGCATGTTTGGGTAATTGTGACATTAACAAACATGATTATTATTTTTGATTATGAACCATCAGTATGATTATGGAATTAATTCATTCCATCATTTCTTGTGTGTGTGTGTGGGTGGTCAGCTTATCAAACAAGTAATATATACAATATATTAGATGGACTTAGAGTTGGTTAATTCATCCATTTATATGATCTCATACAAAAATTCAAAATGATGTATGCACATGGCTAACTTTTGCAGTATTGTTTTAATAGCAAAAGACTAGAAACAACCCAAATGCCCATTAACTGTGGTAAGTCCACACAATGAAGCATGATACAACTATGTAAGGAATGTTGACAAGCTTTATATACTAAAACATAATTACCTCCAGGCTATATATTGTTAAGTGAAAAGAGCAAGGTACAGAAGAAGATGAGGACTAAATATACTGTCTCTGTAGGGTATGCATTATGCTGAAAATTGATGAATAAAGTGTCAGAATTAAGCTTTCACTCTGCCTTTCCTGTATGAATGGTATGGCAGGGTAAACATTCATGAGGGAAAGTTCCTCTTCATAGAGTAATTCTAGATACTAAATACAGAACAAAATTTAAAAACCATTATTTTTGCAACCATTAAAAAATAATCAATGGTGTCATACAGGGTATTTTCACTGCCCTAAAATTCCTCTGTGCTCCACCTATTCATTCCTCCCTCCCTCCCCCAACCCCTGGCAACCACTGATCTTTTTTTTTTTAATTCATTTTTATTGTTAGACTTATTGGGGTGACATCTGTTAGCAAGGATTACATAGGTTTCAGGCATACAATTCTACAGTGCATTGTCAACTTGATGTATAATAAGTTCACCACCTAATGTGACTTCTCTTTCCATCACCTTATATTTAGCTTCCCCCCTCCTCTCCCACCCCCTCCTCTTTCTCCTCTCCCTGACCCACTCGTCCCCAAATAAACATTAAACTATTGATTGTGTCCATGAGTTATTTGTTTGTTCATTTCTTTTTTTCTTTGCTTTCAGTTTTATATTCCGCATATGAGTGAAGTCATACAGTTCTTTGTTTTTTCTGTCTGGCTTATTTCACTTAGCATGATGATCTCCAGGTTCATCCATTTTGTTGCAAATGGCAATATTTCATCTTTTCTTACAGCTGAGTAATATTCCATTGTGTGTATGTACCACAGCTTCTTTATCCAGTCATCTGTCGCAGGGACCTTTGGTTGTTTCCATGTTTTGGCCACTGTGAACA
>PVJL010010869.1:0-46521 GCA_004026885.1 Lyroderma lyra
TCTCTTTGCTTTACTTTTCTCCCCTCTCTGCCTTCCCCCCGCTTTCTGTGCTCTCCCCTCACCCTCCTGGACTGCAAACAGAATGGAAGGAGACGTAGATACCAATTCCAGGCGCGTCCTGTCTCCCGGGAGTGGACGGAAAGATTGCCTCACGTTCCGAGGGAGACCCTTAACCGTTTGACTCTGTTCTTAATGTCACCCCCACAACAGACTGTTGCCCAAGAGTCTCCTCGTCACATTTTGCCTTATTAACCAGATCATGAGTCAACTGAACTTTCCATTAAAAAGCCAATATATGGCTTTAATTGTACTTAATCATGTATTAATGATTGATGGCCTTTCATGTCATATCATTAAAAACTTCCTGGCTTCATAGACCACAGAACGCAAGGAGATAAGTACTAAGGTGATGAGGTTAATATGGGTTAATGAATACAGGTCAGGTTTGCTCTAATTTTTTTGTTCAATCCTGAAATAACCTTAAAACAATTGACTTTGTACCATAGTACTTATTTTTTTTCAGATTTATTTAAAAGAAATAAAATGTTGCAACTACAGTGAAAGGCTGCTCTGTCCCCTTTCATAATCCCCCATCACACAAAGAATCACCTTCTTTCAAAGTGCGTGTATCCTTTCTAGCTATGTATTCGTATTTTTATGATGTACATATTTTTAAATGGAAAATGTACACAATTATTTTGTGTGCTTTTAACCTTCATTTAAATATTACCATATTGTCCGCAACTTGTGATTGTCATACTACTATTAATACATTCTATTTTTAGATCTATCCATGCTAACACACGGGGGGGTACTTTTGTCATTAATATGCCTTACAGCGATTCCTTAGGGACTCTGCTGTAATGGGTGTGTGTGTGTGTGTGTGTGTGTGTGTGTGTATGCATTTATTCTAGACTTTTCTGTTTACCAATTTTGAATTGTTCCACCTTTTAAAAATGCAAACCTACTTTTAATTAAAACAATCAATAGCTACTTAAATGCATCTGTAGAAACAATGGAACAATAAAGGGTAAAGGTCCCAAAGAAAGGCCTGAGCCTCAGCTGTTAGGAAGTGACTGTCAACCCTGGCTTGAATCCACGCGTGTTCTGTCACGCTGAGATTGTCATCTCATCTCTTTGCATGCGCTATTGCAAAGGCTCTTCCCTTCTATCTGTCCTCCCCAGCTCTTCTCATCGTCTCGCAGGTGAGTTTTTTCCTAAGGTGGAACCTCACGGCACTATCGGCTTGACTCCTCGGACGTCCGTCTCTCAGGAATGCCACGCGACTTCAGGATGAGACCGAAGCGTCAGCCCCTTCGCGGTCTGGTCCTGACACACCGTTTAGGTCCCTCCTACCATTTCCCGCTTCCGCCGTCGCCCCGGCCTGCGCTCGCCCCGCTTCCAGGCAGGCCGGCCTTCGGCCTGCTGGACGGGCCGTGAGTTCTCCCGGGCCCTCCTAACCCGCCTAGAAAACCATGCCCTTGGTTCCCCCTTTGGAAAACTGCCCCCGAAACGAAGCAATCACCAACGCTGAGGTTGGCTGGCTCCGATGCCACCCGGGCTCCCCACCGACAGCTCTGTCCCCGGTCTCCGTCAGCTCGTACCCCCAAAGCATTGTCTTGGTTTGTCGCACCCCCACCCCAACCTGCGAACATTTCTAAGTCCACTCTGGACCTCACTCTTCATCTTTGTATTTCAGGCAATTAGCAGTAACAGGCAATTAAGGGATAATGAATAATAATATCAATTATTCAGCCAACACCCGTAAATGTTTATTGACTGGGCAAGCAACGAGCCGGCGGAAGTCGCAGCCGACTATTAGGGCCACGGCCTCCCAGGAACCCCGAACCACGTCCACTCGGCCCCGTGCGGCCCCGTGGCCCACGGCGAGGTCACCTGGGTGTCAGGGCGCGCCCTCTCCACTATTTCACGTGCTCACTCGTCTCTCCCTGTCCCACTTGGCCTGTCCTTTGGTCCCCATGGTGTTCTCAGCATTTTGAAAAACTTCTTTCCCTTCCTGGCTTCTTCTTTTTTTTTCTTATTCTCTGGCTCCGGCCCTCGCTTTCCATCCGGCCTCCGATGTGAGCGGGGCTGGGCGTGTGGCGTCCCGAGCTCCCGTGCACAGAGAGGGGAGGACTACAGTCAGCCCCACCCCGCCGGCCTTGGGTAGGTAATGCACAGAACGAACTCTTCCTTCCCGAACATTCACCACCTCGTAGCGCAAAACTCGGGGGCGACTGGGCTAAAGAGTATTTCTTATTTCTTTCTCTCACCACAGATTACCTCCAACTTTTCTAGGTTAATGTGGGCCAGGGCTCCAGGAAAAGGAAATAAATGTCCCAGTAAGTAGGGGGTAGAGGGGAAAGTAGAGGGGAGCTTATTCCTACTTCCTTAATTTGCCCCAAAATATATATTCTAGAATGGATAAAAATGACCAGGGAGAAAATGTTCATATATTTTACCCACCGAGCCTCGGACCCTCACGCATTTAGTTCCTACGGTAACTTCATGCTTTACCCACCATCTCAACTGCAAGAATCCTGTCCCCCGACTTCTCTGCTCACCCCCTTATCTGGCCTTTCTGCCCTCTCCCAAACCCTTCCCCTGGGATCTCTTGCACACTCTTTCCTAAGGGTTTCCCTCCTCCTGAAAACCCGTCCTCCGAGGTCACCTGGGTGAAGACCGGCTGTGTTTCTCTGAGCACCCGAGGGACCCCAGGACCTGAGGGAGGGACCAGCTTTCCGCTTGCTTCCCACTGTTTAAAGTACACACACGTTGACCCCCCCGTATGTTTTAGTCTAGCTCTCAGAAGAACTTGCCAGAAAATGTCAGTGTTAACTAGGCTCATAGTTCAAAGACTGGAAACGAACGTGTAAACGAGGTTTGAAATTAAAAATCTGCAATAAATCAGTGTTTTGTCCCTGGGCCTGGTGCAATGCGGGTGTGCCAGGCTGAGCATAAGCGATACTTGGAGTCATTCGGCTTCATTGTCCAGTAACCTGGGGGAATTATCGTCACAGCAAAAGGCATAGTTTGGGATGCTTTTGCATAAAAATGGCAAGATGACATCTGAACGAAATCCCAGTACTACCTCCGGTCCTTGTTTGTACCCTGATCTTAAGTAAGCCGCATGGTGTTAATAATGCAAAACTCAGTGGAAATATAGATAATATTTTAGATTTCATTGAGCCTCCTTACAGCAAAGGTAATTTCTAGTAATACATCCACCGTGGCTTGATTTTTTTTTTCTTTTTTTAAATTTCTGGGCCACCATGCCAAACGCCAAGTGAAAGAGATGAAGACCTGGAATACCAGGTGTGATGAAAAATAATTATGGTGACAGTGAGTGCCGCGGCCGAGCGCCAGCCAGTGGGAAGGTGGGATCTTCGATACGGGAAGTGGCGCATCGAGCCTCAGTGACCCTGGGTGACACGTTCCAACTTGCTCGGTGCCGTCAGTCGGCTGTGGGCTACGGTTGGGAGCAGGTGTTCTAAGTGTGCCGTAAACCAGGGATCACGCACAGCACATGAACACGAATTTCTGTCCAATAAAACGTGACGTGTGTCCTCGTCCACCTCACTCACCGGATCCGGCACCGTGCGACTGCCGGCTCCTCCCCAAGGTCAGCACGACCACGGAAGGTCAACATTTTGCATCGATCCAGGAGGATGTCGAGCGCAACTAGAGACACGCATGACAGAGGACTTCCAGGACGGTGTCAGAACGTGGCAGGAGCGACAGGACACGTGTGTTCGGAGTGAGGGGGAGTGTCCTGAGGGGGGTTCATGGCCATGTGTGTAATAAACTGTGTTTATTTAAACACTCACCGTGTTTTTTATCACACCTTGTAAATGTCCCAGGTCCCGAATCCTAGTTCTGGCTCTGTCATTAGCTCGTCAAGCTTGTCGTTCACGTCTCTGATTCTTAGTTTCTCCGCCATGAAGCTACTGGATAGACGGTCTCTAGTAGACACTGCCATTCTGATAATTCCAGAAAGAACACGGCCAGAGTGGCTGAGCTCCCGCAGGTGCTGCCAAGAGTGGTGCCCGTCTTGACGGGTTCTGATCCGGAGAGGCTTCCTCGTAGACTGCCACCCTCTTACAGGTATGTCTACCAATAACTCTTATTTCTTACAGTGTCAACTTTATTTTGGCCGAAGCATTTCAAACACCTTGAATATTTGTCCGTCTCCATAGAGGCTGTGTTGTCAGGTTTTGTACCAGTTACAAGGATTCCTTGTGGTCCTGTCAGTGGTGGCAGTGTGCCTGGATCACTAGGGTCCATAGGAGAGAGGACACGTTTGCAGTCACCAGGCCTGGGTTTGAATTCGGGTTTCAGTCATTTGACCAAGTGACAGAAGTTTCAGTGAAACCATTAAGTGAGGCGTCTTAGGGGTCCCAGATTTTTAAAAAAATTCCCAAGGGAATTCCAGATGGAAAGGAAGATTTTAAAGAAAATATGTGGGAACCATTTTCGTAAACCCCCGGACTTGTCCGCGGTGAAGAGGACACAAAGAGACTCGGGGACAATGGAGACGGGGCTGGTGCGAATGGGGCCTTTTGGGAGAGTCCGTGGGGCTCTGTGGGACTCATCGCCCCGCAGCTGCCCGGAGGGCCTAACGGGGCTCGCACACGCCCACTCGACGGCAGCACGCTCCCCTGCGGTGGCGCACGGTGGCCTGGGGACGTCTCTTGCTTGAGTCCCTAGCCCCAGAGAGAACGGCTGGTGAGGTTTCCCGAGGGTCGCACTGATGGGGCTGTCGCGGGGCCAAATGTGAAAGAGCTGACCTTTCCCTAAGCGGGTTCCTTGAAGGTGGACGGGGCCCCCGTGGGGCTAGCCTGTCTGAGGGACGAGACAGCCGGAATGCAGGGCGGCGAGCCCAGGGGCACCCCGAGGGAAATGGCACGTGGCCTGGGTCTCGGTTCTCACGCGGCCCATGATGGCGCCCAGCAGCGATGGGGTCGGCTCTGTCACGTGCCCGGTCCTTGGCCGGGGTCATCATAGGACAAAAGCAGCCTGTGGGCCACCTCTTCCTTTACTTGACCAAGAGGCGGCTGCGGTGTGCGGAGAGAGGCCAGGGAGAGGGTGGGACGAGCAGCAGCCGGGGAGCAGCCGGTGCCCCTTTGGGGCGTCTTGCCGGACGCGGTCACCAAATGGGCACCGTGAACGGGCTCTAAGACGTGACCAGCCAAGTCTCGGCTCTGCCTGACTCTCCATCCAACTGGGCACGTTTTAAGGGCGCAGGGAGACACAGAAATCACGTTGGGTCCCGACCGTGTCACAGCTGGGGTGTCCCACGCCCCAGTTACCTGGAGAGGGTGCCGTCTAGGACGCGTTAGTTGGCCCCGAGTTCCTGCTTCCTTACCTCTAATTAGTGACAACCACACTGTCCTCGTGCAGAGCAAGAGCAGGGATTTTATCCCTCATCTTCACGGCCTCTTTTCCGCCAGCAGCGACGGCCGTCCAGGTGTGTGCCTCATGTCCCCTTCTGTGCCGACAGCCCGGAGGGGAACGGCAGGGTGTGCACCTCCCCTCCGGCGAGCCTGTTGGTCACACCCATGGACACTGGGAGTTTTCTCCGGACTCTTAAGGGCCAGGGAAGGAGGAATCCTGCTGTGGCAGGGTCTTAGGAAACGTCGCCTCCTCCCCTACTGGCTATTGCAGTGACAGTGCGTGGGTGACACAGAACAGACCTTCAGCAAAGCTGTAATAGGTGCTGGAGAGACTCGAGTCTCCCCCACCCCACCTCCTCGCGTGGCGCCCGGCCGCAGGGGCTCAGACGTCGTGAAACTGTCCGTTTAGCAGAACATTTCCTGTTGACCTCTCACGGGTGCTATCGGGTGAGCTTTGCTTTTCTATGAGGCAAAAGTGTGGACGTCATTTTCTCTGGAGACTGCGTCGGTCCTGGGTGCAGTACGGTAGTCCCCACGGCAGAATTTTCAGGGGTTCCAGGGCTGTGCTCCATTTCACTGGGCAAAGGACACCTCTGCCCCTTGGTCAGGAGGGGAGAGTCTGTACCAGACGGGTTAGGGAACGGGCTGACATTTCTGATGTGGTCAGGGCTGTGCCGGGCAGCGCCGGGGTCACCAGGGGTCTAAATGAAGGTGACCCAGCACCATCTGAATCCAGAATGGCACGCCCGGGGGCGACCCGGAGGGTGGCAGCAAAGTTCCCGCCGTCCTGCTCAGCCGGGACCGACGTCTGTAGCTCAGACGCCCGGGAGCTGGGGCATGCACGGCAGCTCTGCCTGCGTCCGCGGCTTCTGGGCGGGTTCCGTCCAGCCCCAGCAGCTCAGGTCCAGCGGGAGTTCTGTGTGACGCCTGGCGGGCGGTGACATCGCGAGCGTCCCCGCCAGCCTGTCCCTTTCTCAGTGGAAAGTGTTTGTGGACGTCTCGTGCGTGCAGACATTGCAAGGTGAGCGCTACGGAGGAGACGCAACGGCGCCCAGCGTCCTGTTCGCCCCTCCTGCACCCCCACTTTCACCCCGAAGAGCAAATCGTTTCTAAACCGAGAGCGCGTGGTCCCCCTGCAGAATGCTCTGTTTCTAGGAAACACGCACGCGCTCGCCGTCCCACGGAGGAGGCGACAATGTGCGCGAAACTGCCCTGTTGATGGTCTCACTCTTCGTGCACGAGGTGTCTGGGCCGGCAATGCCGGCTTCGAACTCAGGCTGCCCCAGTGTCCGCTCGTCCCCGTTGGACCCCAACTTCCTGAGCGAGGACAGTCCTCACGGTTTCCTCATCTTTGTTCTCCGCTCAGGAGCGTGTCAGGCCCCTGCGCCGGCTTCTCCGGGCCCGCCCAGGGACGCGGCTGGGGCGGGTCTGTCCCCTCCTGTTGGACTGGTGGCTCCGGGCTCGTTCAAGTGGGGGAGGGTGTGGTGCCATTATTCGGTGGTTTCTGCCCGTTTGCCCCGGCCTGTCATTTAGGCGTGGGGACGTGGGTACGGACCACAGGCGCGGAGTCTGCACACAGGCCCCGGTTTTCTTCCAGTTTCCCTATGGCCTTCTACATCCGCTTCTGTTTTCTCGAGGTTTTTTCTTCCACCTTTTCTCGTACATATTGTATTTCCAAGATCATTAATTGCTGAGAGTGTGTCTGAGTTTCTTTTGTAGATAGTTTTCATGTTCCATGGGGGACATACTTTATCTTCCTAGGGATGCTCCTTACAGATTTACGAAGTATTTCTTCGGTACATCACGTTCCATCTATTTCCACTCGGTTCTGTTTCCACGTTGATTTGTTCTGGTCTCTCGGGTTACAGGCCTCCCTACTTGTTTGGAGGCTTGGATTGTCTACTTGTCAGTGAGGTTGAGGTATTCTTAGTTTAAAGAAGTCCCCTCAAGTTGGATAAGCTAGAGGTCCACAAAATTTGGACCAACTGCTGGCCTGACCCTTCCGGAAAGCAGGTGAGTCGGGGGCAGAGCTTCGCGTCCCTTGTTTCCTGATGCATTCCGGCTGCGGGAGGCGGCCGTGGCTCGTAGCAGGCCCTCAGCACGTGCGCGCAGGGTCGCTGTGAGACTCCCGGTGCAGGAGTGCTGTCTCCCCGCAACCCGGAAGCTCCTCGGCTGACGTGCAGGTCACCTACGTGCCATGGGTGGGGTCGAAGCTGGCAGCTTTCCCAGGGTCGGTCAGAGGAAGTGCTGGGAACCCCCATGTCTCCATATATTCTCCTCCTTTCCCTCCTCTTCATTCTTTCCTCAAGTATGTAGCTTTGCAAAATGGAAGGTTTCCTCCTTTATGGTCTCCTGAATTGTTCTACTGTCTGATCATATTCACTGAATTGGGATCCAAGCAGCCGTCTTGGGTATACCATCCAGCCCCTCTGAAGGGTGGATTTAAAGTGTCTACTGTGTGGATTTTTGAGGGAATTAAATGGGAAAAAGTATGCACAGCCCTCAGTACAGGGACTGTGATTCTGAGGAACTATTAGTCTGACATTATTCATGGGGCACTTGTCTCCATAAAGTCGTAGTTACTAGTAGCATTGGTGCGAGGCGTGGTTTTACGTTTCCACGTGTTCACCAAAGCCCTGACAATGAGGTTAGTCACAGGCATCGAGGACCAACCATGTGCTTCTGCTTAAGGTCTCCAAGCCCGACTCAGAGCCTCTGAGCCTCGTGCTGGAGTCGTGCCGACACGCGACTCCTTCTGTCTTCAAAAGCAATGCTTAAAGCTCTGACTTCGCCAGCATTTCTTGGTGTGTATTAAAGCGTGCCGGAGCACTTGAAAATGGATTTAACATACTGTCCAGCTCTTCTGACTTGGACTCCATTTTTGTCAGAATATATTTTGGGGGTGCAAGAGCTGACAGGCAGCCGATGACATTCTTGCAAAAACAGTTATTTATGGAGTCCAAAAACCACCGGGGGAACTCCACCTCAAATTCCTACCGCAGAGAAAGACAGAACTTAAAACAGGACGGAAACACTAAAATCCAGCTCCGGTGTTTTGTGGTGTTACAGCTGAACGCTCCCTGACTTTCCTTTTGGGTTGAGATACTTGAGAATTGACCTTTAAAGCTACAGTGTGCCATTTACATGAGATCAACGCTGCCAGGAGGACCAAGTAGCCAAGACACAGTGATTTGTTAGATATTAAGGACCTAAAGCTTTGATGTTACAGCTTTGATATTTTTATCCCCGCAAGATATTGAACATCAAACCACGTATCATTCCAGCATGTCGAGTTTTTACTTGTTTCTTTTATGGTGGAAATTAGAGTCTTCTGATTTTTGGTGGAAATTTGGCCTTTCTGAATTTTGCCCTTTAATAGAATTTAATCCTGTGTCGCTGCTGACACGCTGAAGCAAGGAGACATTTGGCCATTTAATAGGAAATCCATCAGTTAATTCCCCAAAGGTTTATTGTACGCCTGGCTAGTGCCAGGTGCTGTGATGGGTCCCAGGGAGTCGATTTCTAAAACCAGGTCCCCTTGGAGGGGGCAAGGGCTGGAGGCTGGACTGCATGAGCATTAGCCGGGCTGCGAATTGAACAGTAGCACTGGGTGTAAATGATGGGGCGGTTGGGACGGGCGTGGGAGGGAGGGGACTACGGCGAGGCTTGCTAGACGGTTCGAGGTGACCGTCTAGCATCTGGGGAGCGAGGTGGGGAAGGAGAAGGCTTGGGGCGGCGGGAGTGAGACGGAGGCGCCCGTCTGTCCGTCCGTTGTGTGCGCGGTGAGCCCCGGAGCCCCAGGATAACATCGGTGAGGAAGAAGAACACTGTGGTCTTGGGGGTTGGGGGGCTGTGACAGCGCGGTGGGGGGCCGAGGAAGCGCCCAGCTCAGAGATGTCCTCTCCTAGTGACACAGCCTCCGGCAGAAGTAACGCCCTTCTGCCTGAGCTGGTAACCTACACCAAACCTGTAATTCTGTAACACAACAGTATTTCCGCTACGGAAAAGGGCGTTACTTCTGCCGGACCCTGCACCTTGCCGTTTGCTCCGGGTCGCCCCGCGTTTTCGATCGCCCCGGCCCGCGGCCTTCCCCACACAAGGCGGCAAGGAGGAAGCAGCCGTCAGCACCAGCACGTGTCGTCCGGCTGGTCCATTTCGCTCAGAACACGCGGTCCGGACAGCAGGGAGCGATGGAGGTTCAGGCTCCCGGGAAGGACGGGTTTGCACGAGCTCCCCGAGCGGTGACCGTGCCCCCACAGGGGCCGTCCCTCCCCAAGGAGCTGGCTGGGGAGGTGGGGGCCAGGGCAGTGTCCCTGGGAGATGGAACCACGAGCCTGGGGAGTCGCAGGCTTGGCGCCCAGGTGACAAACACGTGGGCCCGCGTGGCTCGGGCTGCCTGCGTTCGGAGCAGTGCTGGCACGGCCTGCCCCCTCTCTGGCCCCGCGCCTCCGTGGGCTGTCACTGTCACTCTGGGCAATGTGGCTTCCCGTGGGGATCCGTGCGGAGGCTTCAGGAGAGGGGATCGGGCAGAATCGGCTTGTCTGTCCCCACTCCTCACCATCGTCCAGCCCCGGGGCGCCTTCCTCTGGCCCTCTGGCTAGCAGCCTCTTGACGACTCCTTAACCAGGTGCTGTGCCCCCCGCCCCAGGGCATGCCCCTGTCTCCTTTCTTCCAAACTTGCCTGAAGTCAGGGTTCCTGGGGGCAGACCAGGAGCTCGGAGGCTCGCGTGTCTGCACTGAACCCTCTACTCAGTCCCTCAGTCCCCTGTCCCCTTACTGTGGTTTCGGCACCTCCTTCGGAAACCAGGCCTTTCATTCAGTCCCAGGAGGGCTCACATGTCAATTCTGACTTCTTATTGGTTGCAGATCCCCAAAGTCTAGTTCTCAGCTTCTGTCTTGTCAACATTCAGCTCAAGCCTGAGTCGTCTTTGAAGTGGTCAGTGAGCTGGGACACGCTTTTGTGCCCCAGTGGGACCTTTCTAGAAAGTGGTGCGTCCTTTCCTGAAGAACCAGCCTGTACCGTAACGGTTTGATCAGTCTGCCGAGCAACTGGGATGGTCTTTGTTTTCCTTCTTCCCCTTCTCGGTGGTTGGCTTTTTAAACACGGCCCATCCCTTGGCCACGAAGATGGCGTAGGTGACAGAGCAGGGTCTCCTTCTCGGCCCGGGTCTAGTCCTCTCCACTTTTTCAGGGTGACTTGATTAGTAGGCAGTTGCTCCCTTTTTGCAGCCTTCAGCATCATAAAAAATTTTTTTATCAGCATTCTTTCTCAAAAATTCTGTTGCAAGTTTATGTTATCCACCCTTTCCTTTTACGTAAGGAAAGAAAGCCCATTTCTTCATCGGTTTAGTGGCAACACTTGAGTTTGTGAAGTGCTCACCACCCCAGGATTGGGCTAAAAGCATGTTGGTCAATAAGGAGAATTGCTCTTGAATATACTAGTAGCTGTTACACATGGTTAAAGATTTTTTTTTTTGCCTCCATTCCCACAAAAATACTTACCCTGGCTGTGAAAACCTGATGAAAATCATCTAAAGCTAGACTACTGTATTTGGCCAGGTATAGCGTGCTCCCGTGTAAAATGTGCACCCCAACGTTTTTGGCCCGAACTTGCAGGGAAAAAATCTTTCATTTTAATTTTTTAATTCAAAATTATATTTGTTTATATCTAGGTACTTGTTCTTTGTATTATCAAGGAATTTTAGCATTCATTCTTAATGTATTATGGGACAAGAAATTTTATAAGTAAGTACAAAACACAAGAACAAATACAAGCCCCAAGAAATGTTATGTATAATTTTTTTAAATAAAAAACCCCAATTATCCTATTCCAGGGTCTTATTTTGCATATATCTATTGTTATTGACTTCTAGAATTACACTTTTAACTCACAAGCATAAATAAAAGAGTTTAAAACATTTATATCGATAGGGAATGAGTACTGCCCATGTGTAATGCGCATCCTTATTTTCCCCTTATGAATCTGGGCAAAAAAGTGCACATTGTACATGGCAAAATATGGTAATATTTAGCCCAGACCCTAGTAAGTATGGGCACACCACTGTGGCTAAAGAGTTCTCCACTGTTCTACATTCTGGTTTTAGGGTGTTTGCAAATTTCCTCTGCTGTCAGTTTTCCTTCTGCCCCATTGAGGGGACTTTGATGCCCAAAAGAGCCTTGATGGCAGATGTCCTCTCACCTCTCCCCCATGTACAGTCGTTCCACTTACTTCATGGGCTAAATTCTAGAATTCCAGTTTGAAGAAGTATTGGGTTTTGGAGAATAAATGTCATACCAGCTGCTCAGCAGAACTCACCATTCCTTACGATGCAAATAAAAAAGACTCGACGCTCCATGTAATGCTATGCTCGCACATAATCACACGGCCTTCCTTTAGGATAGCACGTGTACGGCACGCCAGCATGGGACAAATGCCATCCCCTCTTCCTGTGTCGGTGCTTGAGTCTTCTCTAGGACGTTTTCATGACCTGATGGAATTCTGCCAGGAAAGAGAATTCTACTCAGATGGTTCAGCTGAAGAGATTCCATGAGAAGCGGTAGGGTCGTGGCAAGGTTAAGGACATCAGAAGAGGATGTGGGGACACCCAGGGGCTAGCGGAGTGGGAAACAGGAAGGGACGTTCTTGGAGCCCTGTGAGAACTTGAGCTGTGGGGACACTTTGGTGTTGGAAGCAGGCAGCCTCCATCAGGACCACGGCACTGGGGCAGGGGGAGAGAAGAGAAGAAAGACACTGGCCCCCCTCGCTTGGCACCTCACAACCCTAGCTGGTGCCTTCCAGGGGCTAAGAAGTAGAGAGTATGGCATCCGGACAGATCAGTCTTGAAGGAGACTTCTAGGGCACAGCGCAGGAGTGGATGGTAGATGGGCGAGGGGGAGCACAGGCCGAGAACCCAGGGCACTATGCTCGATGTTTTAAGTAGGTTCCCTCTGTCGTTTATCCCACCACAACAAGGCAGGTTCTGTTGTCATTTACACACGAAGTAGAGATCAGACCCCTTCAAGGTGTCCAAGGTCGCACAGGGAAGCAAGAGTGGAGCCAGAATGTACACCTCCATGTAGTGTTTTTATGCTCACCTAACACCGACCGTTACGCATTTTAACATGGGCTCGTGCTATTTTTGTGCTGTGAATTATCCAGCAGTGTCCCGCTGTCTCTGAGAGAAAGTCAGACTCTTTAGCTCGGCCTGAAAGACCCTTCGTGATCCGACCCCTCTCCCCTGCCCCTCACTACCTTCCCTCTCACCCCTCCGCAGGCCCTGTGCTCCCAGCATCCAACCCCTTCCTGTTTCCTTACGCTCCACCCACCCCGTTTTCACATTTTGGAATGTTGGTCACCATTGCACATTTTCTCTGCTACGTCCTCTTTTCATTCCGTTTTCGCATCTGGTGGTTTCATTGTGGTCTTTGAAAACTCAGCTCAGCCTCAGGGTCCCTCCCATCGGAAAATCTCCCAGGATTCCCTCCACCCTCCATCCAGAGTGGGTTGGGTACATTTCTCCCAGTTTCCAGAATAGGATTTGATGGTCACAATCACAGCCCTAATCCCAGGGTGCTGTGTACACCCCTCATGGGACCGTGCTGGAGAGCAAGGACTGCATTTTATTTATCTTGTCTGGATCCGTATGGAAGGCTCCGTACATAACTGTCAGGTGTGGAACCATCAATGACCATTCTGAATTATTAAGGCTTAAACTTCTTTGCACACAGTAACTATTTTCAGAGGGGAGAAGGGACACAGGACCCTTCAGAGGGCTCCAGGTGTATGTAATGTACATAAGTACTTATGTGGCATTATTTTAGGGGAGATGTTGCAAGGTCAAAGAATTTCACATATCAACTTCCAACGTTAAACTAGCTCCTTTGATTTTGAACAAAGACAAGAGAAAATTATTAAATGCCTGCAAGATGGCAGAAGGCGAACCATCTTCAGCAGCATACCTGTTTTACCTGGATAGTGGCTCTGCTAGTCAAAGAATAAAGGGCGACCCTCGGAGATTAGGAAAAGATGTGATAGGGTTTAGCTATCTGAATAGTGAGTAGAGAGAGAATGACGGAAGAAAAGCAGGCAACACCAAATGAGATATTTGGGGAGAAAAGAAACACAATGTGAAGTGAAATAAGTCAGTGAAACTTCAGGTAATTGCCCAAGGACAGGCATTGGATTTTCTCCCCTTGAATTCTTGCTTTTTTGTGTCTGTGGCTGTATTTCAAGAGAAAAGAAAATAGAAGAATTGAGTGAAGAGGTGAAAGATGAAATAGGACAGAACGTTAGGAAGCTAGAAATGGATAATGAGGAAACACAAACTGAGTGCCAGAGAGAGGAGAGACTGTCATAAGAGATACTCAAATAGCAGAGAGAGGTGGTAAAGAAGTGGCGTTTTATAATATTACATGACAGGAAAAGGAGATGCAAAGACATTTCCTATTTCCGCACTTGCCTTAGCCTGGCCGTGATTCCTTTAGTTTGAATTGAACATTAAAGCCTAACTGGATTGGAATAAAAGCTGTTGAAGGTTACGTAGATGGGGCCAGCAGGCGGGAAGACCCAATGAGAAGGCAAAACGTTTCTTGGAAGAGAACTTGAATGTAGTGATGAACCGAAAGATCAGATGAAAATAGTCCATTTTCGCCTATGGTTAAAGGCCTCATGGGTGTTATGAAGCCACTATTTAAATCAGCTTCTGGTTTCCTAGTTTCCTCAGGAGAATGGAAAATTAATTTTGTGAACTTCAGCGTAAAAAATAAAATGCAAAAATTGTGAAAGTTTGCAAGTGTCTTCAAGCGTTGGGAACATTTTGTAATGTAGAATTGGGGAAGAACTTGACGTGACATTGTGTGAGAGCAGTAACAGTATATTTGGCATGTGTGGGTTTAAACTGGGTTTAAACATTTTATTCATAGGTAGCATATGTCATGGGGGACTTTGAAACATGAGATTAAGAGACAGATTTTTAAAAAATGTGACAGAATTGGAGGGCATTAAGAATTTCATTTAAACACGTACACGCCTCAATCTTTTGCCTGGTTATAGCGTACGGAGATTTGGTGCAATTACAGTTTGGTGCTGCTTGTGAGAGAAAGAAAACATTAACAGGCCATTTTTCCCTGCGAGGTGAGGAACGCATCCAGAAAGCTTTTGAGCTACTCTATGTGCCAGGCAGTGATGACATATCTAAGTTTAAATAAAGTATTGAAAGCAACTCTTGCCCTCTGGTGATAAAGGATTTTGCTATGCATTTCAATAAGGTATTTAACTTTTCATTTAGCAGTGGATAGAAAATCGCTCTTTTCCACCATGTACGAAGTTCTGACAATTGTTCTCCAGAGGCTGCATTGTCGATTAGGAATTAGAGCCTAGGGAGACTGGAGAAAGCCATGTGCTGAGGATGTGAACCCTGAAGACCAGCTTTTTGAATACATTAAGTGCAGATTTGCAGTCAGTGCTTAAATGTGCTTTGAAGAGTGGTAAACGTTGAGTCCTAGGTCACCCTAGTTATTTCCTTCCCCGTGGAAATGGATGCTAGAAGATCACCTCTGAGATTTTTTGTTCTATTATGTTATCAACAGTATTCTTAAGAGAGAGAAAATAAGTGGTTACAAAAAGCTGTGTTCTTTAATTTCTTTTACATGTTGTTACTATTGTTTTTCTATTTAATAACGTTGACCCATATCCCAGGCAATTAGCATGAAAATCAAGGGGCTTTTTTGAATAGAAGCTTACATCAGAATATAGGAATATTAGAAATGTCAAACTATTTCTTTTTTTCCTCTGAGCAGCTCCTGATTCCTGGGTAAGGCTATAAATGGGACGGGCTTGTGCCCCCTTTTCTATATTAACAAATCCCAAGTCTAGATTGGAGTTTGAAGGCTGAATTGTACCATTCTGGGAATGCCTCCCAAAGGTCCAAAGGACATGTATTGATGAAATGGCAATATCACCTTCAAGACAATATGAGGCAGTGGTCATTAAAATTGAGGTGGCTTCTTCACACATTCAAGAAGCAGGCAATTTTGGTCTAATTCTGTATTGTGTTTATCTCCTAAAAAAGGCATTGACTTTACTATACCATGAGTTTTTGGAAGTCAGAGCCTCTGTCTTTGCATCTATAGTTTCCAGCCCCACCCCTGGCACATTTCTGTACTTACAGTATTGGATAGAGCTCATGCCTGGTCCTAAAGAAAAGACAGCCTAGAGATGGAACTGAGTGACCCACAGTGTGTTTTTGTTCATACGTAAAACCTCAACCCCCTGGACAGACAATTTCACCCCCCTGAAGGGGTTCAGAACAGGCATCCCCAAATGTACTACTTTGGCATGCGGGTCATTTTAAGCTGAAGGTAATTGAGAACCTGTGGAATCAGGAGAAGGTTCTGCTCCTTCCCTAACTATCTAGAAGAATATAAATTGGAGGTACTGTCCACAGTAAGGGGTATTACCAGAGATAATTTTTTTATGACCTCTCTATAGGACAAAGCAGATTTCTAGTTACTGAGCATGTGCTCTTCTTATCACGCTGCCAATGACTTGCCTCCCCTCTGAAGCCTCAAGGTGCATCACCTCATCCTTAGCTCAGAATGCCAATACCTACCTCATTTCCCCTTTCTGTCTTTGAAACTCTTATGTATGTGGGGCCCCTGACTCTGTCATGTATGTGGGGTTCCCATATGTACATATGTAATTAAATTTGGTTATTTTTTTCTTAGTAATCTGTCCCAGGTCAATTTAATTATTAGACAACCTGAAAGAACCTAGAAGGGTAGAGCAAAATTTCTTCCTTCCCCACACCCTATACTCCAAGAGAGTAACATAGTCTCCCTGCTTAGCCTCAGACATTTAAGTTTGGTTTCCAGGAACTCTCTGACACCTAGGAAGGTTTTGGAGACAGACAGTTGACAAAGTCTCAAAAAGGCAGACAGTAGAAACATTGGAAGTCACATGTAACTCAGTGGACTTACTCATTTATCTATATGGAAACCTGCTCTAGAAATTCTTTGAGGTCAGTGAACTTCTCAGGGGGCTGAGATAGCTGAGCTATTGCTATTAACCTAATTCCTTTGTACCCATGGATTGTGAGGTCAAGTATCTTCTTGATACTTCATAATAACTTTCTAGCAGCTGGGCTTCTTCTAATGGCATCAATTCAGAGGAACTTTCAAAAAAAATTTTCATTATCAAAGTAGAGTTCACTTTTTTTATTGTTAAATTTACTGGGGTGACATTGATTAGTAAAATTTACCTAGGTTCCAAGCGCACAATTCTACTTTACATCCTCTATGCGTTGCATTATGTGCTCCTCACCCAGAGTCAGTTCTCTTTCCATCACCGTGTATTTATGTCCCTCTCCATTCCACACCCCCTTACCCTCAGATCAATTATTGACTGTGTCCATGTGTTTTGTTTTTTTGTTGTTTTCAATTTTATGTTGAACATATGAGTAGAATCATGGAGTTCTTAATTTTTTTTCTGTCTGGCTTATTTCTCTTAGCATGATGAGCTGCCCATTTTTTAATTGAGTTTTTTTGTTTTTGTTTTTTCTATTTTGATTGTTTGTTCATTCTGTTCTTTAGATTCCACATATAAGTGAGATCATATGGTATTTGTCTTTCTCAGAGGAACTTTCAAAAGGCATACAAGGTAATTCTTTTAAACACCAGATTAAACCTGTCTTATAAAGAGATTAGTATTGTTAATACATTATTGATCATGACTGGATTTATCTGCTCCTAATTATGGAACACTGGCTTCTAATTTACTTGACTTCATTGGCCTGAGGACAACTAGCCTTGTTAATGAGGATGATTCTTGTCATTAAATCCCATATGTTCTTGTCATAACATCCACTTTCCTTAAATAGTTGTTCCCTAACACAAATGCCACTAGTTGCAATATTGAGAGTTAATAACATTGAAATGCGTCAATTGATTCACACAGTATGATTCACACAGTATGCGTCAATTGATTCACACAGTGTTGCTGCAAACTGTTGATAGAAAACGTTAACAGAAGAGTACAGGAGATTTTATTTAAGAAAATATGTTCTACGAGGTCAGACAATTAATTTCACAAACCCATCCTAGAAAAAGTGCTATGTACCTCACTGCTGAATATCACTCTGGTCACCTTTGTAGTACTCCCCTTGGGAAGTTAGACACTGATACCAACTCCTAGTCCATCCTTCGAAGCAATTCTGGAACTCTTTTTCTGGGGTGGCCATCAGAGCTGTCATCAAACCTGAAATCTGACTAATACATTTGCAAACTTGCCACTGTGCACGTATGTTGGCAACACTGTATAAACGACGTAAGTGCATGGTGACATGTTTGGGAACTTAATTGTCAGATTTTGGGTTATATCCACTTAGGATGATATGAAGTAGAGAGAAAACCCACTTCTGTGCTTATTATAAAGACACAACTCTGACCTGTGAGGGATCTCCAAAGGGCTCGTGGTTCTCAGCTTCGATTTGGGGGCTCCATCGGGCTGTCCTTCCCCACCTGAATGCTGCGTTTTGTTTCTAGTAGACAAGTCAGCGATGCTTTATAGACTCTGCCCATAAACAGTTCTGGTTCTTTGCTTCCTCCTCAGGATACTTAATTCAAGCAGCTTATTTTGTCTTCTTTCTTATGATATATTGTCCTTCATATCATGTTTCCCACTTGGTTACCACCTTCTCTCACTTTGGCCCTTGGGTCCCAGCCCCATGTTTCTTCTGACTGGAGGTACCAAGGTCAGGTTTGTTGTCCCAGGAAGCTGACGACCCGGTCCACTTGCCTGTCTGTGGCCCTGGATCTTCATGCCCTGTGGATGGTGGAGGAGCTAGCCTTGACTTAAAGGATAAATACGGGGATGTTCTACCAAAAACTGGTTCCTAAGCCACCCACTCATAGGGAAGAGCATGTTGATCTTTGCAGGAAGGTTGCATTTATCAGGTACCTCAGCATTATACTTGTAATTAATTCTATTTTTGTATTACTATCATTTTATAATACTTACTTTATTATAATTTGATGATTTTCTAGAACACACCTGCTAAATTAATTTCACTTTGCTTAGGAAGTTTGTGGCAATAGGCTTGTGTCAGGGGAATGTGTATAATTGAGTGTGTGTGTCTGTACACACAACACACACACACACACACACACACACACACACACGTACATAGTTATACTTTGAATACAGCCCTAAGTATTTCAATACTGTAATAATTAGACAAAAATAAATAACCTACATGGTTTTAAAAGAGTTTAATATTCTTAATTCTTTAACCACAGAATACTTTCTGTTGTTTTCATCTGCAGGCTTTTTGAAAATAATCTGGTTTTCTTGATAATTTCCTAGCCTACTTATTTATCAGTTTGACAGAATGTAGATGGATTTCATTCTAATTATAAACAAATTGGAGCTCTATAAACAATGATAAATTGTAAGAAAGCATTATTGCTCATTTTTTCTTCTCTTCAAGGTGGAATTAAATCAATAGATTTTACACTATTGATTTAAATGGGATGATATTTTAAAGCTTCATGTGTATATGATGTGCATGACTATATATATATATTTGCCATCAGGTTATTGAACAGCCAAAGTGACTGTTGAATATTTATGCTTGAAAGACATGTATAAAATATTGCACTAATTCGGAAAGAGTAAAAACATGTAATTATTTTTTACTGTCAGTAAAAGAACACATGCAAGAAAGAACTTTAAATGACTTTCAATATTTAGTTGACTAGTTAAGTTAATCAAATCAATTTATTTTATGTAGACCTAGTTTGTCTATATGTGGTTAAGTTAATTTTGCAAGTTAATTATTGTTTTAACTTAACTGTTTAACAGCTCCTTACCCTAGCTTCAATCATCAATTTGAGCAAACAGCTTGGTGGTTATTTGGTCAAAGTATGTGTCTACTACTTATCACAAGCCTTAGTTCTGCATGAAATTCTCATTTCTTTTTGTATGTACCTCTTCTTTATAAATCTCTGGGTGCCTTCCTCACGGTGGCCCTGGGCTTCTTTGGGAAATCATTTGAAGTTTGGTTTGTAAATCTAGATGTGGTTCTATCTGTAACATGACAGAGCAAAATTTATGAAGAAAACTCATCTGTGAAATCACAAATTTAATATTTTAAAGACCAAAGTGGGTATTTTGCTGAATTCTATTCACGATTCCAAATTTAGCAAAACCAATTCATATCTGGGCAAAGTCTAACTCTAAACTTAGTTGTTTATTTCTGATTTTCTTCCTTTGGCATGTTTAGATTCATTGGAGGAGACAACATTCATGTATTGTTGCCCAAGGATGGTGGTCCCAGTTTGACTTTGCCAAAGGCAATAAATAAGTAAAGACATGCTTTTATTTTACACATCGCTGCATTTCAAAAGGCAGCCAGGCATAGTTTTGAAAATACTTTAAAAAATATGTGGAAATAAAAATTTTGTGAATTGATTTTCATTGACTAACATCATTCTATTAATGCCATCAAATTAAATGATATAGTTGGTTATTGATCTGAAGACATAATATTTCTATAAAAATCTTAGATGGAAGGCCTAACAGACTTCTTTTATGCTTTTAGTCAGAGGAAGTAGCTTTGGCTTTGTTCCAACTTTTTTCGCTACCCAAAGCTCTTTCTCAGCTAGGCCACCACGGTCTGTGAGAATCAACCCAACATGAGAGCGAACTAACTCATCATCATTTTATTTGATCATTTTAATGATAAGCATCAAATTGATCATCATATGACCCTTGTGTAAACTTCCATTTAAATTTTTGAATTAATTTTCAGGACCAGCTTGACTCTCTGCTTCAGAATAGTCTCTCTTGTTTACAGCTGGAATTTCGAGATCTCTACTGCTCTTTTTGTCCCCATTCTAAGCCTTGGTAAGAGGCTTATCCTTAGTTGTGAGGAGTTTTCAGAGCCTTGTTTCAGTAACTAGCTGATTCTATGCTTATGTTGCGGCCCCATTCAAATAAACTAGTTCCTCCCTCATTTCTCTGACAATATCCCCTTACTGTAATTCCCTGTCCAATCATCAGTCTTGAATACCCATTCATGAAATTCTGTTTCAAGAAGCTTCCAGGAGTGAGAACCTACATGTACTTATGAGCATCGTGCTCTTAATATAACCAGTGCCTGACTGTCATCATAGTGCTCTCGTAGTCAGGCGTCACCTACTTCGATTTTCTAGAATATTTGTGATATCAGTTGCTTGCCGGAGGGTCAGTTTTTACCCTTCACATCTCTGTCAGGGTAGGTTAGTTATTCTGAGCAGTGAATTAATTTCACTATCTCACTTGGCACCACATACACATTTTGTTTCTTGCCTTTGCAACATCCAATGCAGGTTGTTCGTAGTAACCAGAGAGGCTCGCAGAGGTGTCCCCATTTTGTGACACCGGCATCTCAAAACGTGGATCACTCTAGTAGGAGACAAGAGTGTGGAAAACTCATACCCACCCCTACCCACCTCAAATCAGAAGTGGCATTCCTACACAGGGTGCATCTTCCAGAAAAATCACACAGCTCCCGCTACCTGCAAGGGGCCTGAGACCCGTTGTTCTTGTCTTAGGACTTGTCTCCCTCCATAAACCCTAGAGGCCATGTGACACATGGGTGGGTGACCACCCACGAGAGTTGTTTCTACTCTAAAGAGTCGACTTTGCTTTCAGGCCCAGATCACCTGAGCAGGTCTGTCTGTGCTCTGGATGTATTTGCATTTCTTTCCATAAGGACCAATTTCCACACAAATAATTAACATGTATGGATTTTTTATGCTTGGTTTCTGTGCCCAGTATTTAGATCCTGGTAACCACCAAAACCAACGTTTTCATGATCACTTGTACTTGCTAAAAGTGTGGAAAAGCCAGTGTTTGATGCCTTATTCTTCCAGGTTCTTAATGAAGAGGCATAGGTTTCACCTGATCTTTCAGTTTAGCTGAGGAAGTTTCGATTAGTGTCTGAACTTCCAGGCTGGCAGCTTCTAAGGGAGGGTGCCTGGTTTTGATGTTTGCCAGCCTGGCAGTGATGGATTCAAGACTACGGAGACTCATTAAAATGCAGCCTTGGTCCTCAATCAGCTGTCAGTGCTCCAGGCTGCGTGGCGAGACCTGAAATGTCTTCTGGGCTTGGCTGGATTTCTGATGGATTGGGTTGCCCCAACGTGGAACCAGGGTCCATGATTTTCACATGGCAGTGGACACCATCAGTCATGCCAAATGAATGCTGGGTGCAGTAATCAACAACATCTGGGGTAGAATCAGTCCCAGGGAAGCTATGGCCAGCTGTGATCAGTTAGGGACATAAGCTACTAATGACAGCAGTGGCCATGAGGTTAAATGTCTTTATTGTTATAAGCCATGGATATTTCGAAGTGACTGCCCAATCCATTACACTGTGGATTGGTTCACAGGCACACGTGGGAATGCAATAGCAATATTAATTAGATCTAAATCGTAAATACTGTTTATTTGATAAATAGAAAGTAATTGCTTAAATTTTCCCAAAGATGGTTCAAATATTCTTGTTACAGCAGCTGTTCTAGAAACATCTGTGTATCTAATCCATCTGTTGATATCTAAATCTAACTTCTCTTTCTGTTGTATTATTTTTATCAGTGCCTTAGTGTCTGAAGTTATACCTATAACATTTGCTTTGAAGAACTATGTCTCTTACTCTAGAGTTGTTAATAAAAGAAAGACTATATTTTCACACCCTTTGATGTGAAGTTTTATTTTCCCCTATTTCTGTTTATTTCACACTGCTTATTTTCCTGTTACTGACGCCGACAGGAATGATTACTGAGAAGCGTACATCGCTTTATTCCACAGATTTCAAAGTTGATGGTTTGCAGAAAATATAAAGCATAACGATGCTTCCAATATTTATTGGAGATATTTCTAAGTGGCAAAAAAAAAAAAAAGACACAAAACAGATATCAGTGAGGACATCCAATGAAAGAATTTCTGTCAAGTTTTAGAATGAGGATGTTTTCATCAAATCTCAGGGTTAGTCTTACACATATTTGTTTACTGTAGGCTCCTAACCACAATCTAAATGACCACATTTGACCTGGCTCCCTCATTTTATCAGTCACAAGTCAGTAAATGGAAGTTTATAGATTTACGTTAGCTTTTCGTACCACACTGATTCAACATGATTAAAGAGAAAAAAACAGTTTTAATAAGCTTGATGTTCACAGGAATATGCTGAATAGAATTGTTTTTGTGGTCCAGGATCTCATTGAGGTCCCTGAAATTCAGAGCTTAAATGGAATTTAATATAATTTTAGTGCCTAAATATTCTGTGTAGGTGTTTCCCTAATAGATGAAGTGACAATTATTATTATTATTATTATTATTGAGTTTATTATCTCATAGCACAAAAGACTGTGTAAGACAGAGCATGCAATGCAATGGATTACTTCACGTAAGTTTGCTGTGTGAGTCTCTCAGCGTGCAAGCCAAGGACTTAGTGTTCTTTGTCCTGAGTGAGAGCTCGGAAGCATGAGGGAAGAGGACAATATTTCTCTGTTTCCAGGAAGTGTGTGAGATCTGGGATGCCATTTGGGAGAGAATAACTGTTTAGTGAAATGGCCATTATCTGTTGTTATCTAGTTTAATTTGTACTTTTTGAGGGGGAAAAAAATCAGTGCACATTTTTTCCCCTTTTTTGGAATTACATTAGTTACTATGGCAACAGTTTCATTGGCAAAAAGAGGGTTCTCAGACTCACACATATAATATAAATTTAAGTACTGGGTTGGAATTTATACTTTTGTAGTTAAGAATAAAGACAAGCAAAGAATAAATACAAGCATGGAGAAGTCACTCCCTTATACGGAAGTGGGAAAATCGGCCAGTGTGATATGCAATGATGGTGTATTTGTAAATATAATGATCATGTTTATAAATTCACACATCCCAGGCAAGGGCCTCCTTGGAACCTACACATGGCTTTCAATGGTGAAAATTTCTTCTTGGCTTATACACCAAGTTTTAATTACTTGGGTCCACTCTTTCTTATTTTTCTTTTTTTTTTTTTTTTTTTTTTAACGTGGGTAGTTCCCTGGCTGGGAATCGAACCCAGGCTGCAGCGTTGACAGCACCAAAGCCTTAGCCACTACACCACCAGGGAACTCCCTTTTTTTTTTTTTTTTTTTTTAAATCATTCAGATGTCAATACTTTTTTTCCAGTCTAAAAATTGTGACCAATTTTAATTCTTCTTCACTCAGTTTTTTTTCTTGAGAAGCAGTCTGGATTTGTCATTTTCTGTCGCTGACGAACTTCCCTCGGCTAGTAGTATCCATCCAACTTATTCTGCATGGCCTGCAACGGCGGCCCATTCACGGGAGAACGCAGCAGTCCCTACTCCCAGAGAAAGTGCCGTCCAGGGGGCAGATTGGGGCGGGGAGGGGCGGGGCTTGGGGGGGGTGGAGCCCGCGGAGCTCACCAGACCAATGAGGTTTCAAGTTTGGCCGTGGGGGGGCGGGTTCACCACAGGGAAGATGGCGGCCGCCTGGAGGCTTCGCGGAGGAAAATTCCGTACTGGGAGGGTGGTCACGGCTCCTCCAGTCCTGGCGCTGAGACCCCGCGACTCAGTCTCTCCCTGGATGTCTCCGACGCCCCCCGCGTCACCACCCCTCCGCTGGGGCCCGAGGTCAGTGTCTCCGGGGGAGCCTGGGCCTGGGCTTTCTGGGAGGAGGACTCCTGGCCGCCTTCCGTCTCGCCCTGGTGCGCGGAACCCCCATGTGTCTCACAGGCAGATACTGTGGGGCTCTTCCTCTTGGCCCCGGTTCCCTGGGCCGGGGAGCCCGATGTGGGGATGGGGTCCCCCGCTCTTCCGTGGGGGACCCTCCATGGCTAAGCCCTCCGTCCCATTACCTGCAGGTGTGGGGCGGCCTGCTGCGTCCGGGCTGCTGCTGCATCGCTCAGCTGCAGGACCTGGGTTGAGCTGGGCTTTAGGTGGCGTTCCTGGGGCGTCGGCCTACAGTCTCGTACTTTGAAGTGGTCCCGGGAGGAGGCCAGCACAGCGTTCGTCTGCTCCGCCATCTTGGATTTCTCCCTAAAATTCTTTGTTGGTAACATTGAAAAAATTGTTTAATCTAAGCCCCATGACAACAAAGAGCGTGCTCCAGTGTTTGATGGTTCTGTTAAAGGGATTTCGATGCTGAGCAACAGAAAACTGAACTGACATCGGCTGAAAGCTAATGACAGTCAGAGGCGGAGTGTTCCAGGCCCGGCGAGCCCAGCAGCGCATCCGTTTCATAGTCAAGGTGCTTTCTGTCTTTCCCACCTGTCACATTGACTCGTTCTGCTAGGCTGTCTCCCCATAATAAAAGAAGCACCCAAGTCTAGGCTTCAAACAAATTCAGTAAAGAAAGGAAGCAAATCTGCTAATATGTCTCAGTTTTTTTATGTTTATTATTAATTTGTTTTATGACGGACAATCTTTCCAAAGCCCTCTGCTGGTTTTCCCTGTCACCTTAGTGCTCAGAATGGTACCCTGGGCCCCCACCGAACAAATCACTCAGTGGGGAGAGAGAGAGGGTTGATTTGGTCCTCACCTTGGACTCCCCAGTATCACGGGGAACTTGTGAGCGATGCATGTTCTTAGGCTCCATCCCAAACCTGCTGGGTCAGAAGAGCAGGCCGTGGGCCCAGCACATTGTGGGCTCACTCTTTGGGTGAAGCTGATGAGAGAGAAAGATGGACAATTGCTGGCTTACACTGCAGTTCAGGGGGGCTCCCTGGTGGTGCAGTGGCTAGGCTTCAGCGCTCTCACTGCCACGGCCTGGGTTCAATCCCCACTCAGGGAACCAACCAAAAAAAAAAAAAATGACTGCAGTTCACTCTCAGGGCCCGCAAAGCACGGAATTTCAGAGGCACAAAAACATTAACACAGGAAGAGTAGATGGTGACTGATGAGTGAGCCCCTAGAATCGGAGGCCCCCATATTTAACTTTGTATTTGGTATGCAATATGGCAGTACCCACGTACAAGAAGGCTCTTGGAGAGGTTCCGGCTTTACTGTTCCTTTCCAATCTGAGGGGCAGAGACAGTTTGGGGATTGAGTCATTATTAAATTGTGGTCAAATGCCTGTCAAAATGACACCTCCAATGGGAGCTCCCGTTGACTTTTTGAAACCTTCAGATATGGTCCGATTTTATTAGTTGTGCTTCAAGTAATTCTAATAAAAGTGTTCATTTTGTAATGGAAACAATTAGCTAAAGGTTAAACACGTGAACGACTTTCCTTTTTACTGTATTACTAGTTGGCTGAAGAGGATTGAAATGGTTTCACTGGAGTTTAGTTTGAAGATCGCTTAATGAAGACTAATTTCCTTGATTTCAATTAGCTGTCTGGAACGTGGACAGCTGTATTTCTCCTGTGGGAGATGGGCTTCCTTCGTACACGCTCAGACGTCTGTTTTGAAGTTGTTATGGGCATGTTTTGGGTCGGCAGGAGGAGTAATGGAAACACATTTATCCCAGCCAGTGAGTGGAGTTCTCACCGAGTTGCAGCTCTGCTCACTGCATGGCTAACTTGACTATTTCGATGAACTAGAAGGAATCATTTGGAATCCTGTGATGTTGCCACGGCAACGTTCATCATTGTAAAAAATGCCCTGGGAACAAAAGGGGTGAGGCAGGAAGACGTTCCCAGGTCCCCAGGTGGGTCCTCCTGACCCAGGCTGCCACACAGTGGCAAACGTTAAGGCGGAGTGGGGGAGGGAAGTGAGTCTCGTCTGCTGGTGAAAGTTTCCTCCCTTCCCCTCCAGGACCTTTCTCTTCTACAACCTCCTGCGTGCGTTGTCCCTTGCTGCATCCCAAGGACCATAAACTACGAAACTTCAGACGACAGATGTTTATCATCTCACAGTTTCTGGGACTCAGGAGGCCAGATACAGATGAACTGGGTGCTCAGAGTGGGGTTTCCCAGGCTGAAATGCAGGTGTCAGGGAGGTTCGGTCTGCTGTGAGGCTCCGGGTCCTCCAAGCTCCTACGCTGTTGGCAGAATTCATTTCCTTGCCGTTGTAGGACTGAGGCCTCTCCCTTCTTGCTGGCTGTGAGCTGAAGTTTATTTTCATGCCCTGGAGGCCTCCTGTCATTCCCTGCCACAAGACCCTCCCACAGTCCCACTCTCCTTCAAGGCCACTAGGAAAATCTCTCTCTTATCTTCAAATATCTGAGCCTAGGGAGGGCCTGGCCTCTTTGAACAGCTCATCTTATTAGGTCAGGCCACCCAGGACAGTGTCCCTTTCAAGGAACTAAAAAATCATCTAATTAGGGACCTTCATTACATCTGCACAAATCTTTTCACCTTTGCCCTGTAAGAGAACCTAATTATTAGAAGTGACATCTCATCTTATTGATGGGTCCCACCCACACTCAAAGAGAGGGGAGCGTATAAAGTGTATCCACGGGTCCTGGGAGCCATACCTGCCTTCACAGAATTCCACCTACCACTCTCCCCCTTCGCTCATCCCGTCCTGTTCAGGTTTCGATTGGGGTGCATGTGCGCCTGCGTGCACACGTGTACGTGCATGCCTGCTCCTCTGTAGTCACGGTCATAGTGGAACCCACAAAGAAGCAGTAACAGAATTGCCAACCACATGAAGAAGAAACGACTCCTGATTTTTCTCTGGCAATTTACACTTAGGAAAAAGTTGAGGTAATTGTAGCTCTGAAGGATGCAAAGTCATTCAGACATGTCCTTTAAAAATACAGCCTTCGTAATAGCAAATCATAAGGTACTCCCATGTCTTGGGTCTGGCGGCCTATAGTGACACAAACTGGGAAGGAGGTTATTACATTCTAGATTTTAGGCAGAGCAAGCAACATAAGCAAACTGCGATTCCTTTCATGTGTGTCATGTAGAAGAACTCAGGGCTTTTCCGGTGCTGGCTCAAGCTCTCATGAGGGGTTCAGGGGGTCTGCAAAATAAAGGTGTATTCATAGATGCTCTTTCAGGCCTCTTGAGCACCAATGAAACTGATGGCTCCATTTGAGTAGTGTGAGTCCTAAATCAAGGTCAAAATCTCCTTTCAGAATAATGCTGTTCATCCACATCTGTGAGTAGAGTTAAGACCACTTGGCAATTCACTTCTTTATGTTAGCAGACCTTGCATTTTCAAAAGCCACCTACAGGATCTGCTGCCGATTTGTCCACGAAGAAAAGCAAAACAAAACTAAAAAATTCAGCATTGCTATCTAAAAGAAAGAAATTTTTGTGATAGAGAGTACCCATGCTTTTCCAATTTAGTAACTCATCAACAAACACGTCCCGTAGGTGGTGAAACTAATAAGTAAACATGGAAAGTCTCTTAAGGTATTGCCCAAAAAACTCTTTTCTGGGCTTTGGTCATTAAATGCTTGGACAGAATGTGCTAGAATAAAGTAGGTATTAAATGTCATGGGTATGCAATTCACTCCTTCTTTACTGCTCCTCTGGTTAACTCCCAGTATCTGCAAATGGGACCTGACTTGGGTATTGGGTCAACATTGGGCGAACACCGTCTACAAGCCAAGAAATGCCTGAGGCTACTGGCACTTGGGGAGTGGAGGGCAGGTAAGGCTTGGAATAGGGTCTCCCTCACGAGGAGCCAACCCCGTGGACACGTTGATTTCAGACTGCCAGGCTCCAGGACCGTGAGACAAGACATTTCTCCTGTGAAGACCTCCAGTTTGTGGGGCTTGGTTATGGCAGCTGCAGGGAACTAATACATGTGGGTTCTTTAAATTCTTCACACCGCCGTTGTTTCATAAGTAATTCTTCACACCTAAGTGATTCCCCACCATCATTCCACCAGTGTCGCACAATGTAATCACTTAGTATTTGATTTTAATACTGTTTTCTTTTGGAGATTTTGACGTGGTTTTCAGCCAATCCCCCGCAATAGAAATGGATTCCTGTGTGCTCCGGAAAGCTCCTAAGGTCCCACTCCTACGGGTCCACTTCCCATTGTTTCGGAGGCGTCAGCCACCGGGCTGAGGCCTGTGTGCAGCTCCCTCCTCTGGTCGTGTGCTGGGGTCAGCGGAGACGTTGCCTGCGGTTCAGCCACGCAGAGCTCAAAAGCAGCAGAACGGTGCTGCAAAGTTCTCTTTCGTACAGTTACTGTGAGGCTACCTGGGGAGAGGCTACACACCTGTATTTTTTTTTAGGTAGAGTCTATAGGGGATGGTATCTGGTAGTTTTCCGTGGGGAGAAAGGCCTGAGAAATCAACCTCACCGGCACGATGCCGGGCCCGAAGACAGAACACTTTCATTGCAGAGGTCTGCAAACACCGGAGAGCCTCCCTCCGCCCAGCCTGGGCGCTGTGGTGCCAGTTCTGCTGCTGGCAGACGGAGAGGCTCTGGGCGACAAGTTTCTTCCTCGAAAAAGTGTGACCCATCTGCTAAGGAGCTCTCCGGGGACCTCCTAATTGTGACTTAACGTATACTCACGTGTCACAGTGTAAAAAATTGCACGTACTCTACCTTTTCAAATATGGACAAAACATGCATAACGAGAAGAAGTTCCTGCCTGCTAATAATAGTGACATTGGAGCGGGCAGTTTTGTTTTTCTATTTGAATTATCGAATACCTAATACAGTCAAATTGGAAATAGTACATAATTAAAACACCTTAGAAACATCAGCACTGTGTGTAATTTTGTACTGTTTCCCCTTTTTAGCTGGACTGACCGGGTACGTCTGGGACTTTATCAGTCATAATTGGCAAACGCATCCTGCCTGTGCGAATGAGCCAACTTTGCAGGGGGCAGGTGGCGGCCAGATCTGATGGAAACCAGGGAAAGGACTGACAAAATAATGCCATGTTTTACTGCGAACCTATAGACTTCACTGTCTGGGTTCAAAATGGATGTATTAAAAACAAATACCCGGATTCTATGTATCATAATGGGCCTGCGTTGCAAGAGAAATTTATAATGAGTATACATTTAAAATTCAGAAGTACAGCTCTTGGGCAGCCAGTCCCTCAAAATAGCTTAAGAATTTATAATTTTACAATTTTCTCACAAAATTAGTTATGCTGATAGAAGGTGCTGAGCCAGATGGATGTAGTTATAGCAATCAAGACCGAGGAGAAGGAAGCAGTCTTTAGTTGTTGGGGGTGTGTAGTGTGTGTGTGTGTGTGTGTGTGTGTGTGTGTGTGTGTGTGATTTTTGTATCTGTGTTTTAGTATTAAACCCCAGGCAGAAATAGCTCCGAGTGACAATAGTGAGAGGGAAACTAATAATAAGAGAGTAACTAGGTGTGAGCATCTTACTATTTCTTTTTCTAATTGTTTCACTTTTGTTTTCATATCAGATCTATGGTGATTGCAAACACCATTATCTGAAAAGGTAGGTTTTATGCTTGTGTGTGTGTGTGTGTGTGTGTGTGTGTGTGTGAAAAAGGGAGAGATGAGTGGGTGGTGGACTGCTCTATTCAATGAACATTTCCCCCTAATGTCCAAAAAGAAAGGGAGCCCAGCAATTTAACACTATTTTCATTCTTTAAAGTTAATTGTAATCATTTTGGTAGGATTACTGCTAAAACTGGGAGGGAGAAGGGTGGTGGGAAGTCCACACAGGGGCCACTGTAACTCTTCTTTCCTGAGCCCCAAGAGTGTGTTACCTCGTTTCCTCTCACCACAGCTCCCCCCGGGTGGATTTCATTGTCCCTACATCACTGGTGAGGAAATTGAGGCCAAGCAATTTGTGTCCACTCTTTAAAAATCTGGTAGTTAGGATAATGCCAGCTGCTGTAACAAATAAGCCCTAAGATTTCAGGGACCAAACATACTCCAAATTGATTTCTCTTAGTGTCACAAATCACCATATGTGTTCCTGGTCAGTTTATCTCTTTGCAGTGATTTAAGGACCCAAATGTATTTTATCCTGTGGTCTAATCACCCCTTGTAGCCTCGAAGTCTGTGCATCCTTCAGCATAGAGGTAACGAGAGGGTAGAGAAGACAAAAATGCTTCTTACATACCCTTGCCCGAGGGTGACACATCGCACTTGAGCTCATATTTCACAGGTGGGACTTCACTATGGAACATGGAACGTGGCCACTGGGCGGGGTCTGGGACACATAGTCCCATTGGGTAGGCGTGTCGCAATGGCAACATCGCAGTGTATGAGGGGAAGCATGCATTATGTTGGACAGAATGGTGTCTCTGCTTCACCTGTAGTTAACATGACATTGGCCACGTACTAAGTATGCGCCTGTGGTTTTCACATAATTTAAAAAAACTTATGTGAAATTCCTAGTAGAAAAAGGGTCGGATATTGATATAGTGATTCTATATTTTGATAACAGAATGCCTTCAATTAATTGTCATGTACTTTTAATGTTGAGGCGAAGGCATCAGCGAAAGGTATGTGGGGGGCCTAAAGAATTATTTCACAGGGAAAGGAGGCAGGACTGGAGGCACGTGCGCGTGGAATCACCGGCCCTGATTGTTACTAGGCAGGTAGATGATTTCTTCTAAGGTTTCTCACCATGTTGACAAAGATTTGCCTCTGTACAGAGAAATTTTAAGGACTAATGGAAATAGACTTCAAAGTTGTTTTTTTGTTTTTGTTCTTTAGTGACAGCAAGGTGGGCATTGCTGTCTCCTTCTAGAGAAAAGAGGTCATTGGGTTTACCCAGTTTACAGTTAAAAGTGGTCAAGTGGGGGTGACACAGTGCTCATGGTAGCCATTCCTTCTGTATGACTTTGACTTTAGGTTGTCTTCAATTTTAGTAAATGTGAGTGCTTGGATTTTGGGTCATTTTCAGTGCTTTGGTTTCACTCAAATTTTATCCAGAACCAAAGGGCATAGCCATGAAACAACCATGTGAGTTGGTACTAACAGAGATATTAGAAAATCCTACTCTATCCATATGACTTCATAAATAAATTAACAGGAAAGCCTCAAAACTTTTGGCATAGCTCAGTCAGCCATCAGACTAGAATTAAAATCCGGGTCTCCTGTGTCCCAGTTCACCAGAGATCTCATAAATTCCTCCCCTTTTAAATTCTCTTAATTCAGCAAAACCGTTGAGTGCCCTCTAGGTACCAGATGCCGTGCTAATTTCTAGGGGTAGAGTTCAAGGTGGGCAAAGCCCCACACCGCTTGCTGAGAAATTAACTCTCCACTCTGATGGCCACTGATTTCAGAGAATGAACGGGATCACAGCTGCCTCTTGCTTGGATCCTTGTCACGAAGTTCCCAGTTGCTCATGTCTTTGTGGAACTCAGGATGATTTTGTTTTTCGATTCCGGTGCATTTAGCAACTCTGTCTGATGTGTATTAGAGGTGTTGTGGAAATGTGTGAATAGACTTATTTCCTCTGAACCTAAGGCACAATTTTGGTTTCACACCGGTGTCTCAGACTCTGCAGAGTGGTGGCAGCAGCTGACTTGCCTGAATTACGTGTGGGGCGTCCTCACAGCGGGTCAGCAGCAGTCTGGAGAGAGGGGAGGAGGCGGGGCAGCCCTCATTTCCCGGAAGTACCCATGCTTTGCCAAGGTGCCAGGAAGTCGGAGCCAGGCCAGGATGAGTCGGGGGAAGGCTATTGGATCAGCGTTCTTCGGACCAGTTTCTCAGAAAGCCTCCGGAGGGACTTTCCTTTGGGCTGGTTAGCAAACATCTGCTGCTTGTGTCGAGAGAAAAACGCAATTTTACTTGATTTCCGACTTTGATGCACATCAGGCTGGAGGTTGGGAAGTCAGGTTGTATGTTTGGTATGTCCTAGAGCACATTTGCTCAAAGACACATTTTATTAATTGTGGGTAGGCTCCCCGTTGAGTCCACCAGCACCCCTTTACCCTCCACCCTGAAGAGATGAACCCAAAGAAACCATCACACGTGCTCATACCTGAAATGCAAGACCGTGCACCTGGGTTCAGTGGGGTAGCTTGGAAACTCTTTGTCTACCATCATTTCTACTGAGGACCCCCCTGCAAAATGCGGTTTGGATTGTCAGCTTTTCATATGTAGAGTTACATAACAAAAACGTCAGCCAATAAAAAAGAAAATAATAGAAACTTTCAGTATTAGAAGGGAGTTCATAGGTATTTAAGAGTCAACTGCTTTATTTTACAGGTAAGAAAACAGGTATATTTCACGACCATGGTCACATAATAAATGGCAGAGGACTGGGACCTACATGTTGACATAAATCTGTTTTAGTTCCTGTTGGTTTCGGGGCCGTGCACAGGTTCTGAAAAGGCAGAACTGACAAGGTGGGGGCCACAGAGGGCTGACTCAGCGTCTGGCCCAGGGTCATCCTGAAAAGAAGTTCAGATGCACTAAGGCAATACGGACATATTTCCACAAACACTTGGGGAATGTCTGCTGCTACTCTTTTGCTTTCCGTTGCTACTTGTTGTCATACCCGTACGTGCTAGTCGCTCTGTCCTCTGTCACCACACACCAGCGGACTTTTTTTGATGTTAGTTGTTTAAAAACCAGTTTAACTGTGTACTGTTTTCGGCTACAGGAATTACTTAGTCAGTTAAAACAATCAAGTGGATTGTGTGGGCTCAAGACCCAGCCAGGTTTCCATTAACGTCCAAACAATATGTGTTTGCTGTACTGTTAGTAAACACAGAACTCTGTCGTTCTGTGGCGCTCATTTTCGTAATCATGGCTATGAACAAATAGGGAAATAACAGCGGGAAATAGTGTTTGGTTTAGAAACACGGCAGACATTCCTTGACACTCATTTCGTGGATTGGTGGACGTATGCCCCCTCTCCCTTGAATTTGGGTGGTCTTATGACTGCTTTGACCAGTCACGTATAGAGGAAATGATGCCATGTTACTTCTGAGGAGAGGTCATTAAAGGTTATGTAGCCTGTGGCTTGTTTGCTAGAACTCTCTCTCGAGCCCTGTGCTGCCGTATACGAACCCAGCTACTCTGAGGCTGCCACATGGGACAGCCATGTGTACACAGTCCCAGCTGGCCCCAACCTCCAAGTCGTTGCAGCCCAGGCACCAGATAAATGAGTGTAGAAGCTTGCAAATGATGCCATCCCCTAGATGGCCGAGTCACCCCCTTGTCATTTGGGTCCTCCCCATTGGGTCCCTTGATATTGAGCAGAGATAGATGATTGCCAGCATATGCAGTCCCTGATTTCTGACCCCCTGAACACATGAGCTTAATAACAGTGTTCATTGCCTACACACCTACGTGTTGGGCTGAGATTTTAGGCAGCAAACTGGACCCTGAGCAACTGGCAGCCCGTTGACTAGGTTAGGTTTATTCCAGAAGAATTGATCGTGGTCAATTTAGAGGCATCTGATGGTTTTCCTCCTCACTCCCCCAAAGCTAGTTTATTAGACTCTCCTTCTGTGAGCAGAGAGCATGTGAATCAGGAAAACAGGCAGATTGCAAACAAATGTCAGCCCAGAAAAGCGGACTCTCCAGGGCAGCTGAGAGGACGTCTCGTTTCCAAAGGTCACATCGAAAGCAAACCAACCTTGTAGTCAGTCCCCCATCATCTTGAATTGATTTATACACTGTTTCTTTGTTTTGAATCTCTCTCTCTAATTCTGTAAATACATTATTTCTGAATTTAATGTTTATGTTTGCTTTATTCCTTGATTATTTTTCACCCAGGTAATCTGCATAATGATGGCAAAAATTTGGTATTTCATATGCAGAAGCACTTTGATTGATTTGTTGATAAAGAAATGTGTGTGGATAGATCGCCTATTATAATGATTTATTGTGTTCTCTAGGGCTTTGCACTAGATAACTAACCAACCAACCAACCAAACAAACCGAACAATAAAACCCAAAAAACCTTTTAAATTCAGTTCAGCTACAGAACCACCTTTAAATCCCTAAAGTGTGTTGAGTACAGCCTAAATCCTGAAATGATAAATTAATAAAATCTATTTGGCATTGGACATCAACCATGAACTAGATTATAACGTAAAAATAAAATAATTGTGATTTTTTTGTCTGACATATATGCGTGCGGTCCAGAAAGTATCCAGCCATGTAATATGACAAATAGAGGTGTTTACGGCTGGATTTCTTTTTTCCAAACAGCCCTCGTATATTTTAGAAAACATACATGATAATTTTAGTGGCACACGAATAAGAATATCTTTAGTCCATTGGTTGATTCTTGAATTTTGATTTTAAAATAAATTTACACATACCCGTATACTGTATGTATAATTTGTTAATGATACCCATAATTTACAAAGGGCTCATGTTTAATGTTCTCTCTGCCACGTTTGTCTTTTGTGGGAAGTAATGGGTTCTCTTTACACAGTGCATAAGCACTCCCCATGATAGAGTACTTTCTCCAATTTCAAAAGTATTCAGTCTCCTGAAAACAAACAAACACACAAACAAACAAGACAGGATTGGATTATAGTTCCTGAATCTTTGAATATTTTGAATGCTTACACTCTCCAGTAAGCACTCCTGCATGTAGCTGGATGTTCTCCGCTATTATAATTCTTGTAAGAAAACTGTTTGGGTGCGAAGGAAATTTTTGGTTGAAGGAAGAGGGATGTTAGCCTTAGAAATGAAGTTATTGCTTGAGAGCCCATGCCCACGAAGCTCTTCTGCCTTCTGATATCTTAATATTTTTTATTTGTGGAATCATTGTAGTACTCAGCTTCGGGTCTTGTGATGCAAAACCATTTCCAGTATGAAGATGACTCTCTGAGATTCAGAACTAAAATTTAAGAAGTCAAAAGGATCGCACCCTAATGTATGTAGACTGAATGTGTTTCTGCTGGAGTCCCATTGGATGTTGGGGAGGGGGCAGAATTCTCAGATGGTCCCCCAGATTCTCCCTCTGACTGTGCACACCCATGGGGAGGGGTGGTTTTGGATCCCTCGATTAGGTTGTTGGATGGCATAACTGATGACTAGATTGCTGGCCTGGGGTCATGTGTGGAGGACTATGGCGGCCTCTATGACCTGAGGGTGGCCCCAGCTAACAGCCGGCAACGAAGTGGGGACTCAGCCCTTCAACCAGAGGCCCCTGAATTCCACCACCGAGGATGAGCTTGGAAGCAGATTGTCCCTGCAGCCAGCAGGTGCGAACTCAGTCCGCCCAAAGCCAGCGTCAGGCCTAAGCAGAGCACCACGTCACATCATGCTGGCGCTTGCACAGAACCGTGAGCCAGCCTGTGGGGGCTGTTTTACACCTCCAAGCTCATGGTAGTGTGTTATGCAGCTCTAGCGAGTCAGAGCAGACGTGCACTCATCGAGGGTCCCTTCCCGGTGCCAGCACCCGGCTCCTCCGCCCGCCCACCGTGCTTTCTCACGAATTTATTCCTCTGCTTGCGGAGGGGATTGGGACACGGCACAGTGAGAATCACAGAAAATCTCTCCATCTCGTCACGTCAGTGTGCAGGATGTTTTCTCAGCAAAGACTGAGAAAATTCATTAAACCCCCTTCTTCATTAAGTCTGTGGGAATGAGTTCTGCGAAACTGTTATAATGAACACTTCCTTGCTGTCTTTATTGCCGTCTAAGTGTTTCGGATAATTTGGTGGAGAGTTCCTCCGAGATTCTTGAAACAGAAGTTTGAGTAAAAGGAAATCGGGGCCAAGAACCTGCCTTGGGTGAGAAATGCTGTGAGAATAGCTAGGAAAGAAGGAGATCTAGAAGCTTCTATATTTTCAGTACAAATTTTTCCACAATTGACTTGCTGGCTCTGTTTCCTGATCATTTTATCTGCAGGATTGCTTAATATATACAGAAGTCTTGACTGAAACAGAAAGAATATACATAATGCACACCGTATATATAGGCTTGTGAAAGGCTGAAACTTCGGTAAACTAAGGGAGCCAGGCAGACATTTTAGAACTAGACAAACTGCCTATCCTGTGCGATAACGAATTACCACCTAATTGTGGCCTGGGGTCTTGGGGTTCCCCCCTCCCCTTTCTTAGGACTTGATGTAGCATCATCTAATACAATAAAATAAATGACCTCTCAGCAGTCTGGCCACAATTCTAGCACTTTTCAGACCTCAGTGCATGTGCAAAGGAAATTTCATATTTCACAATCCATTTCACTGTGCAGTTGGGAGCCTCCACCTAACCTTCAATTGTACATCATTAATCTGCAGCACAATGCCACATTGAAAGGCAGATATCAAGGGCAGAATCTAATAGAATTCTATAAATGTCTGATTCTAAGTGATGAACATGCTCAAGTGAAATCAGATGCTCGTGGATTTATATCAGTATTTGGTGGTATCTATATGTGTGCAAACATGTTTTCAGAGATGGAATACATGAAATCAAATGGATTTTATTCATGGGAAGCACTGACTCGGAAGTGCTCAGCAAAATGTTTTCCCCCTCCCCCAATTTTTTTATTCTTCTCATTATTAGATCTGTATTATGAATAAAAAGTGTACTCAGTTATTGTTATTATAATATGTCGACTCTTTGTCCATAAAAAGTAGGAGAATTTGTTCTCTGTCCTGATATTAAATCCCTGCGTAATATCCTTGATTTTGCTAGTTGGCCCTCGAAGTCTAACATCAGTAGTGTCCAGCCTTTTGATGTCCCTGGGCCACACGTAACGTACAGTAACATTCACGATAGCTGACGAGCTAAAAAGGAAAAGAGAAGGATCGCACTTTCAGTTTTATGGTCCCCCTACGAGCGAAGTCAGATGCCCCCCTGGTTTTCTGTCTGGCTTGTTTCTCTTAGCGTGATGGTGTCGAGGTCCCGTAGCATTCCCTGAGGGCAAGGCGGGAGGGGTGGGAGCGGAGGGAAGGGGGTCCCACCAAGAGCACGGACTCTGGGTGGTGGGCACGTAATGCAACACACGGACGATGCCCTGCAGAACTGCACCCCTGGAGCCTATGTAAGTTTGCCACCCAGTGGCACCCCAATAAATTTAACAACTAAAAAGGTCGCCCCCCAAGTCCATCGTGTTCTGAGGATTTCTTTGGGGCCGCGTTCAAAGCCGCCCTGGCCGCGGGTTGGACACGGCTGCCTGGGCCCCCGCCGTCCGGGGCGTCTTAGCTCTGCGCCCCTGCCCCTCAGTCTGCCCACCCCCCCGCCCCTCGCTCGGGGGCTCCAGCCGCCCTGCCGTTACCGGAGCTTTGGGCTGGGGACCACGCACATGCTCTGTCTCCTGTGCGCTGGCGTTTCTGCAGCCCCTGGGCTCGGTTTCAGGGTCATTTCCTCGAAGAAGCCTCCCGGGCCCCGCGCCCTCCCTGCCCGCTAAGGCCGGGGCACCTCTTCTGGCTGCTCCTCAGGTCTCTTCCCGTCCTTTGTAGCATGTAGCACAAATTCAGGTGGGCACTTCTTGTACTCGGACTTGTGTCTGCTCAGGCCCACCCCGGGGACCGGCCACTCTGAGGCAGCGCGCAGGGCAGCACACGGCTCACTGGCACGTGCCCGCGGGCAGGTGCGGGGTTGGCAGCTCTGTTTACGCGCGTTGGCTGTCCTTGTGGAGACTCTGCCGCATGAATGTCGTGGGAGCCCGTGGCTGGGGACTCAGCAGTGACCCTCGTCGTGGGCGGACGTCAGGACTGGTGCACCGGAGCCACGGCGGGGGCCGCCAGTGGCGAGGTTGGGGCGTTGCAGCGCGCAGTGGTGGCCGCGACTTATGCCTGACCTTGCCCGCGTTCTAAATCGAGTAGCTCCCGGCTGGCTTTCCGTGTCCCTGTGTCCTTGCCGAAGGTCCCAAGCATCGGTGGACACCCCGAGGAGCTGACGGGCGGAGGAAAGGGCACGGGATGGAGTAGGAGTGGCGTGAAACCATCCTGGCCCGGGGCCCGGTCCTTGCCGGTCGCATTTCAGGGCACCCGAGGATGAATAGACCCCTCATTCCGGGTCGGAAACGTGTCGGCTTTGCCAGGTACCAATTTCTGTGAACACTAACTGCGTTTCTCTGAGGCAGATGACGTGATTCCTGGGCGCGCATGAAGAGGGGTTTCGCTTCCCTCAGACCCGCGCTGGCCAGTCGGTGGGTACCATAAAGTGTCGTGTCTGGAGGTGCTACTGAGTGACACTTCCCCGTTAACGTTGCTACGGAAAATGGAAATTCAAGTTTCTCACACTCCTTCCCTAACGCAGACCCGTTAACACTTGCTGGACCGGGGGCCTGTCCGAAGGGGAGACGGCCCTTTGTCGGCACGGGGGAAGGTCTTCCTCACTTAAAATACATTCAGTGACCTTGACAAACATGTCTCGATAACAATCAAGAAGACCAAGTTCAAGTTTAGAATTCTTGGACTCTTAGATGTTTCCGATGGAGCATGGCAACACAGGGGGGCCATTCTCCCCCCCATCCTGCAGTGTGGGGGACCCGTGCCCACGTGCGTGCTCCAGAGTAACCCACACCCCAGCGAATCGCAGTCTTTGACCAGCCCTGCCAAGGCGCAGGCGCGCACACACCTGAGGCACATCTGTCCTTGAGACATGACCCTGAACTTGAAGAGACTTAGGCAGCCCCTTGAAGGGAACTCGGAGCCTCTGGACAAAGAATTCCCCATCACTCGTCGTGACGCACAGATTCGATCTCTCGGACACTCGCTAAACCCCGCCGGACTCCCGTCTTCCAGGACGGGTCCGTGCACCCACGTTGAGTTTATAACGAGCAAGGGCGAAAGTGAAAAGGGGAGACGGGGGGACCTGGCACTTACACCAGTATGGGGTGCTGCAGCCCAGCGCTGATTGGGTCAGAGCAACGTTATTCGGTGATTTTTCTTTCCTGATTGTGGTGTTCTTTCTTTTCCGCTTTTGGTTTTTCTCTTCCCAAATAAATTGTAGAAACGGGCTGGAACTACCTGGGAGATGGCAGAGCTATAATTCACTTTTTAAAATCACTGGCAAAGCATGGCAATTTTACTAATGTTCTTGTTTACTACAAAGGAAGAGGAAAAATGATTTTTCAAAGATAATGCGAGTGCTCCAGAGAAACAACTAAGACATTGTCGTTACAATTTATTATAATTACCAATCAAAGAATTACTCCTTAATGATACCGGTTCAGCGGAACTCTCCTAGACTACCCCCCGACACCTCTCTTCCTCTTCGCTATGTGCGAATTACTGCGCCTCTAACCTGTTGAGAAAATCCCCAAACCATCTGGGGATCGCTCTGTTGATGGACCCCCTGCCACTAAAAGCGTATGGCTTTCCGCTCAGCCCCGGTCCCTGCTCTGAGAGCTGGGACAGAATGGGAGCCTTTTCCTGTCCCAGGTGACCCCTCCCAGCCATCGGAGCCCCGCGGTCTCCCGGAGAACTGACGGTCATTTCCGCTCTGAAGTCGTTCACCCTCTTTGCTGTCTGAACGGTTTTTCTCATCACGCCGGAAGCATTGGAACCCTCCCCCTCCTGTAACCACACGCCTCTTACCCGTAGCTACGTGTGTCCCTGCGCCTTTCTTTCGTAGCCAAGTTTCCCTCAGAAAGAAAAGAAGACACCGTCCTGTGTCCGCCCCTCACACGTGGCCAGTGCGCTGACAGCCGCAGGCCGGGCACAGCCCACTCCCTGCGCCCGCCTTCCCGCCTGACGCCCTCCACGGCCCCGGGGGCGCACAGCGCACGCTCTCCGAGGGCGCCATCCCCTTGGTTTTCCTGCCAGGTGGGAGACGGTGTCCCTCTTTATTTTATTTTTATTTTTATTTTTTGCTTTTTGGTATGTGGGTAGCTCCCTGGCTGGGAATCGAACCCAGCGCCGAAGCCCCAAGCCACTGCACCACCAGGGAACTCCCGGTGTCCCTCTTTAGAACTCCCCTTCCCCTTGGCTCTGGTTCCCTCGTTTGAGCCTCTTAAGGGCCAAGTCAGGGTTTGGCCAGGGCTGCCAAACCGGGGAACAGTCTGCCTCCAAGCACGGTCTCCTTGTCGGCTACGGGCAGTTCCTTGCGGTTGTGGGGCTCAGGGTCCCGTTTCCCTGATGCCTGTCAGTCAGAGGTCGGCCTTTGCTTCTAGAAGCTGCTCCCAGTTTTTGCAGGGCTTCTGTGTGACCCAGCGTGGCAGCTCCCGTCTTGTCGTCTTCAGGTCTCCTTAATGTCCCCTTCTCCCGTGTCTCTCAGGCTGACTCTCCTGCCTTCCTGACTGCCTGTGTGATTGCAGCCTCGGATAGCCCCGGCTAGTTTCTCTACCTTCGGTCAGCTGACTTAATTATAGCTGCGGAGCCCTTTACGGCAGTGCCTAGGTCAGTGTTTAATTGAATAACCAAGGGATGGGGATCTTCTACGACATCTTTTGAGTTGTACCTGCCACTGTCTCCTTGGGTGAAAAGAAAAAATACATGAATGCAAGGAAAAGATACAAGGAAATACATAATTAAGGAAGCGTCGTTAGCACACCGAGACAATCACCGCAGTGTTCTGTCTACCCTCAATCAATCCGTTAAATACTAGATGTGAAAAACAGTCAATAACACGCTATCCCCTCTGGGAAGTTTTAGTTTATCTGTAGAATGTTAGCTTCCGGGGGGCAAGCAGCAGATCCTTTGTTTCCTAGTCTACCTTAAGGGCATAGCTTGGCACCTAATAAGTGCTCAATAAATACTTGTTTTGATTGGTTTATTGAGTGGTTTTCTGAAGTGTGAATCTGTGAAATGAAAGGAAGGAAATACAATTTAAATACAATTTAAAGCAGAGAAAGCACTGTGAGCTGGAATGGTGTAAGCCAGCGGTGTCCAGCTTTTCGGGGTCCTGGGGCCCCGTTGGAAGAATCGTCTTGGGCCACGCCTAAATATGAATACGCTCACACTAATGACAGCAGATGAGCTAAAAACACAATTTGGGCAATGAGTTCCCGGCATCTCCCTCAGCAGCTTTTGGAGAGGTATCACCTTTTTTAAACCACAAGGCTGATATACGTAGTAAGGACTCAGAGATTTTAGGCTTAAATGAACAAATATTTCTAAGATAGCGTAATTTATACCTAGAATATACCTCTTTTTTCACATATACTATGATCTTATTGCATAGTATTACAACCTCATTAACCCAGTGATTTCAAATCTAAACGTTCCTGGAAATAGATATGAAACCAGTTAAGTAGGAGAAGTGATCTTTGCTTTAGCTTTAATAGACTTTTCTGCACAAGTCAGAAATGGTTTCTCTTAATTTTTAAGAAAACAATCTTAAAGACTTAACGAGCCAAAGTCTGGTCTGCTGCTTCGAGGAGAAACCCTCAAGCAAAACAATGTGATGTTTGCGTTTCTACAGCAGAGCGGTGGGGCCAGTTCTTTGGGCATGAATGTATAATAATGTCACATTTTGGGTCCTTAAGAAATGGAGAATCGACCCAGAGGAGCAAGACAACGGCAAGAGGCGTCGTGTGAGGCTCAGCCAAGTGACTGTCACATTTGCCAGGCTCTGAAGATGATGGCGGATTGAAAAAAAAGTAAGAATAATAAAGAAAAAGTAAAAGTCGAATAAAAAGAAAATGACATGAAGTTTTGCTCACTTTGTGATTTTGTTTTCTCGCTGTGTAAATATGTACAAGAGTTTCTGACGCTTGTAAAAATGGAAAGAGAGGATGTCTCATTATTTTCCAAAAAATGTCTGCCAACTGTGATAGCTTTGATAGTTTTTCCATCAGTAACACCTAGCTTCCAACCCTGAAGGTAATGAAATACGCTCAATGTACATTTTTTTAAATTCATTGATTTTTATACCACTTAGAAAAAGAAGTGTCTTGGAGATTTCATTGAATAGTTCTGTCATGGGTCAACCTTTTTGTGATGGCCCACAATTATGAGAAAACAAATTTAAAATGTTGGCTAGGAGATACTAAGATAGACCTTGTCACATCTTTATATAAGCAAAGTGCCCTAGGATTTTGCCTTGAAGATAGACTAGTAGAACAGGCATTGCATTCTTCTGAACTTAAAAATTAACCTTCAATTATTGGACAAGAGTCATTTATAGTTATTTCTTAAAATTTATGCATATTCCTCGTTGTTGCTTAAAATGATTGCATATTGAGGTCAACCACGCTGATAGAAGCAAACAAAAAGACACAGTTGTTTGGAGAAAAAGATTTGGTTTAGACTCCAGCTGATCGTGGGACAAACTCCCACCCAGCCAAGAGGTCTTGTATCAATTAGCCTCTGTCTCAAGTTTAAGGATGAGGGCAGAGTATGAGCATTCTACACTTCAAAAGTGTGTACTCCTCGTCCAGTGCTCTACACGTAGTAGAGCATTTAGGAGGCAAATGTAGATTCTTCTTGAATCGTGGATTCCTTATCCCATTATCTGTCATCACAATGAAATGAACGGATGCAGAGGGTAGTGATGTTCACTCTGGAGGGACTTGGTGGCTGGAGCAGCAAGGTCATTTTCTTCTTTCTATTGTGAAACCAACTCTGGGAATAATTGAGCGAGAAACTGGATTGGTGGCAAGCATCTCTGGTCTTTCCCAAATACATACGAGTATAATCTTTTGTCACCCAAACTGTGGTCCCTGGACCAGCAACATCAGTATCACCTGAACACTTATAAGAAAGGCAGAATTTCAGGCCATGTGCTAGGTCATGCATGTTCGAGTCTCAAGTTTAACAGGATTCCGAGGTGAGAGAATACGTGGACAGTTTGAGAATCCGCCGCAGGTGTCCACACATTCCCGTGAGCACAAATACAAGGAGTTCCGGAAGCTTGCTACCCCGGCTGTGCTGAAGCAGCTGCAGGTTTGCAGTAAGAAATGGGACAGCTGGTAGACCACGGTGACCATACGTCCTCTCGGGTTTCCTCTCCCAGGGACAGCGAATGCCAAGACACCAGGTAGTTGCCTGGAAGTTGGTGATGTGCCCTGCCCCACCGGTGACCCATACCGGGGGGAGAAGAAGTGAATACCCACTGGCCAGGCTTTCTGGTAGCTCGGGGCTCAGCAGAGAGACTGAGAGCTCACTGGGGATCCGCGGAGCTTGCCGGCTCGTTGCTTCTCTCTTTCCTTCTCTCTTTCCGTTTTCTCCGGATAAACGGAGGAGTTTAGTCTCTTGGGCTAGCAATCCAGCTCCCTCAGCAAGCACCAGATAGAGGCAAGGGGGGAAGGGAGAAAGGGGAGGGCGGGCGAGGAGTGCGTAACAGTCAAAGCAAACACCAGGCGGAGCTGAGCCAGTGGCATAGACCCGGGGGGAGAACCGGTCCCGCGGGTCGTGGAGTCAGGAGCTGGTGACCTAAACCGCCAGAAGAAAGCTGGTGTGTTAGCTGTGCTTTCTGAGATTTAGCCCTTCGTCCTTAGGGAGCCGTTTCAGTGGGGGACGATGCTTTTCACGTCGCTGTAAATCAGTTGCCATTTGCCCACATTCCGATACGAAGTTTCATGAACCAGTTCACATCGAGTGCAGGAAGGGAAGGGGGTCTCTGAAAATTGTGTACCAGCTGCATGGTGGCGTTTGGGGGCCTGTTATATCCTATTAAGTTAATTTTTAATCACTATTTGTTAGCTGATGTTACTCGATTATCAGGAGAAATAGATCCAAGACCTCGTTGACTCACGGGCCCCGCCCCCACTGCCCCAATCCTTTATCTAGTGTCACTTCTTTCCTCTGCTCCCATCCCTGCAATGGCCTGGTGGCACGGTGGGTCGTCCTCTGAGTATAGATCGAAGCACCAGGATGATCCGGCGTCTCACTGAAAAGCACTTTCCTAAACGAACTCAGAGAATAGCGTCGTCCACAGCGCGGACCCAGGCTCTGTCTCAGGGGACGCCTGCGGCAAGTAGTCCTGGGGAGGCAGCTATCTAGGGGGTCCTCAGCCCGAAAATGCTGAGTTCCACGATTTGTACGTTGCTGCTTTCTTCAGAACTCTAGTTTGTTACCGTGCAAAGGACCAAACACATCGTTATTTTAAATGTTTTTGGGAAGGCGTGTTCTCCTGGAAGAAGTGGTGGACGGCTGCAGTTCTACCCGATCCGGGAATGCATGCCGTCGTTCAGGAGATGGGGCCGGAGACGTGGTCACCTTGGCCGTGAGACGCCCGAGATCCAGGTCCCGAGGCGACCCTCCCGTCTGCTCTGTGTGAGGGGTGTCTCCTTCCAGCCCCGCTCCGTTTCCCTCTGCTCCTCCACAGGCCTCATCGGTGAGCTGGCAGAGATCTGCAACCCAGACGGACCCTGGTTTCAAGGGGAATGCGGCCGACCCCGACACCACGAGCACAGCGGGTGCTGGGCAGACGGCAGAGGTTCCGGTGGCCTGCAGGCCTGCCCGTTTCTTACTCCTTTCCGTCCTTCCCCACGGGGCGGGGGCGGCCGTTGTGGGCTCAGGACCACAATAAGGAGTAGCAAACAGGCGAGGTTACTGCAGGGTATACCCGTGTGCTCTCTTCTTTACCCGACACACGCAGTGCAGAGGCCGGGACCCCTGAGAAGGTGCACGTAAGCGGCAGCGATGGAAGAGCTCCCCATCTCCAAGAAAGCGGGAATTCACGCAGATTGTCCTTCAGAAGCCCGGGGGCCCCGAGAGTCCGCTTCTACAAAGCTCCCGGACAACGTGGGTGGGCGGGCCGGGCGGCCACACGGCGAGCAGCCAAGCAGCAGACGTAGATGAGGGGACCGGTCTGTCTGCAGACAGCCATGGTGGCTTTGCCACTCCAGAGGCCTGTGATCTGAAGACTGGCGGCAGTGCCCAGCCTGGCCGTTTGGACACTGAGGCCAAAGGACTCATGTGTCCCCTATACACACTTTTCAGGTATCCAACTGTATTTCAAAGCCAGCGGAACTCGTTAGTGAAATCTCTGTGACAACCAACGACAGCAGGAAGGGTGGGTTACCAAGTAGGAAGCCCCGTCACGCCCAGTCTGGGCCCACATGCCCTCACCCCTCAGGAACCTGCGTGCGGTGTCTGCAAGGTGGGACACCGCTACAGTCTAGGGCTGTCACGCAAACGACAGCCCGTTTCCGCTCAAAATGTTGGATATATTTTATTCAGGGAAATCTTTCCATTCATTTGGATTTTTGAAAATACTGTGTTGAAATACTGTGTGTGGTTTCCTTGCCTCGCGGGCATCTCCTGAAATTGTGTGCCCCGCCCAGGAGCATGAGGTCACCTGGGAACTGGTTTTAATGCAGACTCTCCAAGCCCACCCCGACACCGTGAACCAGAGCCTGCGTTTTCACAGCATCTCCCAGCGAGTCGGGAGCCCACGGGAGCCGGAGACGAGTCCTTAGACGGTCAGGCTTTTCAAACTGGACGTGGGTCAACCCGTGTCTCACCTAAGCCCGAAGGAAGACTTTTTTGTTTAACATGGAATCACCGGGCCTGATCGTTGCAAGGAGTGGGTAAAATGAAGACAGTCCTAATTTTTTTTTCTGAATTTACAAAGCTTATATGAAGGTGTCTACACGGCAGGTATCTTTTAGAAACACTCGTGAGATCCTGTCTCCTTTTTTTGTTTCAACTTAAACACGTGCAGAAATAGCTTTCAGCCGAGAAAGGGGGCTGGCAACTAGGCCGCCAGCCCCACAGGGATCACCAGGTAACAACAATAGATCTCATTTGGAGTCTTCATCACGAAGGATGAAGGACAACAGCACCGGCTCCCAATTCTTTGGCGCACCCTCCCCCTTTGATTGTTGCCTTTGAGGAAAGCTCTGAAAGGCCCCGGACCGGCCCATTGTCCGAACAATCTTGCAGTGTAATGAGAAGGGAAAGTGACAGAATTAGCTCTTCCCGTGCCATTGATCGTGAGGAGAGTTTGAGAAGGCATTAGATGAAGTCTGTCCTCTGGGGACCTTAAACCTGTACTCTACCCCGTGGGAGGGAGTGAATCGAGTAGTTTACCGAGGTTTTCCACCAGGAAAGCGGTGGGGATAAGGTTCTGCGTCTTTATTAAATGCAAATCTCTTTGAAGCCACTGTCATTCTGGTTTCATTTACATAAAAATGTGTTGTTGTTGTTGTTGTTTTTTGTAAAAGATGGGATAAGCAATATATATTTTTAGGGTTTATTTAAGAGTCCTCCCCCCCAAATAAGCCTTCTGTAGTGTAACTGCCATCGGGGGGACTGGTTATACGGTCTGACCGTGATATGCTGCCCTCACGGTGAGAAGATGAAAACTCCTTCCCGGGGAGTTAGCGGTCACATCCCCAGAACGCAGGGCGAAAGGAGACGTGGCACTTTCGTGGGCAGGTGGATTGTCATCAGAGGCTGCCTGTCCCAGCACGGCACTCGGT
>PVJL010010870.1:0-46507 GCA_004026885.1 Lyroderma lyra
TACATTTCTAAACAGCTCAATGGAGTCTCAAAAGAATGTCCCCTGTGTCTAAGGGCACTTGCAGTCACAGCCATGCTGGTGCAAGTGGCCAATAAGTTAACTCTAGGGCAGGACTTAAGGGTGTGCAGTAATTACTCTAATGAACACTAAGGGGCACCACTGGCTGACAAATGCACATTTTACCAAATACCAAGGCCTGTTATGTGAAAATCTGAGACTAATAATAGGCCACCCTACTCCCAGTGGGAGATGGGGAACCTGAGCATGACAGTGTGGAAGTCATCGAAGCAATGTATTCCAGTCTGACTTTCTTGACCAGCCTCTAGGGGAACCACATTTGGAGCTTTTTGTAGATTGAAGCAGTTTTGTCAACTCTGGGGGAGAAAGCCAGGCAGGGTATGTATTGGTGACTCTGACTGAGGTAATTGAAGCAAAGCTTCTGTTCCAAGGAATGTCTGCCCAGAAGGCAAAGATAATGGTTCTGACTCAAAACCTGGAGTTGAGTGAAGGGAATATTATGAACATCTTCACCGACTCATGATTTTCTTGTCTAATCCTCCATGTACACAGGGCCATCTACAGAGAAAGGGGACTTTTAACAGCAGGAGGGAAAGGATCTAAAATATCCAGGTGAGATTTTTCAGCTCCTGGAGGCTGTGCGAAAGCCTAAGTGAATGGGAGTTATCCACTGTCAAAGGCATCAAAAGGCGCAGGGAAAGGCACTGAAGCACAGGGAAATGCAAAGGCATACACCAAGGCAAAGGGGGCTGCTGCTCTTCCATACCAGTCTACCACAATGGTCCCTCTAACCCCATGGTCACCAGATTTGACCCCTGTGTATTCAGAGGGACAGAAGGAATGGATGAAACAGGAAGGAACTGCAGAGGCTGAGAAAGAGTGGAGAAAACTGCCAGATGGGACATTTGTAGTCTCTCATTTCCTAGGGCCAACAGTTGTCCTTGCAATGCATAAAGCCACCCACTTAGGACAGGAAAAGACTGAAAAATAATTGAGAAGGTACTTCTACATTCTCCTTCTGTCAACTCTTGCTGAAAACAACAGACAGCTTTGTGTGACATGCAGTCAGCACAATGCAAGGCAGGGGGCATCCCTGCTGCCCAAGATCCAGCCCAATGGGGCAGCCCCCTTTGAAGGTGTGCAAGTGGATTTTACCCATATGTCCTAGTGTGGTGGGAACTAATTATCTTCTAGTTCTGGTATGCACTTAACTCAGCGTGGGTAGAGGCCTTCCCTACCAGAACTGAAGAGGCTCAAGAGGTAGTGAGAATGCTACTGAGAGAAATCGTTCCCCAGTTTGAATTGCCACTTCTAATTGGATTGGACAATGAACCAGCTTTTTTAGCCAAGATAGTGCAAGAGACTGCCAAAGTTTTAACTATCATGTAGAAGCTCCATGTGGCATATTGGCCTCAGAGCTTGGGCAGGGTATGGCACATGAATAGAACACTAAAGAAAGGAATTAATAAGCTTTGACTCCTGGATACGGGCCCTACCATTAGTTCTGTTCAAGATTAGGTATACTCTTTCTAGGAGGTCAGGATATTCTCCCTATGAGATAATGTAGAGCAGGCCCCCTCCAATCCTCCTCAATTTGCTAGAGAACCCTAGAGAATTAGGAGAGACAGATCTACACAGGCAATTAGAATCTTTAGAGAAAATAGCAGAAAAGATCTCCACCTGGGTGATAGAAAGGGCCCCTCTTAGTCTTTTTGTGCCTGTTAATCTTTTCTCTCCAGGAGACCAGGTCTGGGTCAATAATTGGACCTTGATTACCCTTAAACCTAAGTGGAAGGGTCCCTACAATGTCACTGTGATCATGCCTACCACACCCAAAGTAGAAGGAATACCTGCATGGATCCACCGCAGCAGATTGAAGAAGACTATGCCAATCCAGTGGAAAGCAGAGACAGACACCATCAATCTCTGCAAGGTGACACTGTGGGGATAGACACACCGTACTTTAGCCACAAACCAGGAGCTGGCTGGTCAACTCATGACCAAACCTTAAGAAAAGTCACTGTGGGACTCATCCTTATTAAACTTTGGACTCTGGGAAAAGGGGAGAAAGAGTGCATTTTGTGTATGCATGTTACTAATGTAGGCCAAAAGGCAACAAGCGTATTGCTATTTCATAGTTTTTTATAAATGTGATGGTATTCACAAGGGGACTTGCACTTACAATCAAATTCAAAACTCAGTATGTGACCCAGGAAATAATCACTTTCTATGAAGGAGTAGATCAACCCATGCCCCAGCCTCCACAGAATGCCAGAAATTTGTTTTTGGGACTAGCAGAGTGCATAACACAATCCCTAAATATCACATCATGCTATGTGTGTGGAGAAATCTTGATGGGAGATCAATGGGCATGTGAAGTGAAGGAATTGCTACTCCATGAGGTGGTAAATATCATGGGTCATGAAAGGCCTCCTCTAAATGATGCTTTTTAGATCCTGAAATCCTCAATTATAGGCCAATACTGTCTTTCCAGGTGGGAAAAGGCCTTCACCTTACCAGTGGGAGACCTAACCTGCACAGGACAGAGACCTTAGATGTTTCAACAAGAAAAAGTGTATGGTGGGGAAGTAACAAAACTGAATAAGGTCCTCTGGATGGGTTCACTCAGCTAAGAGAAGCTTGGATAGACTTACAAGGTCTAAGGGACTGGACAGCCCCAGCTGGGTGGTACTGGATACATGGAAATAAGGCATATGCTCACTTACCCAGAGACTGGAGTGGAAGCTGTATCATAGGTATAATTAGACCCTCCTTCTCCCTGCTGCCACTGAAAACTGGAGAATTGCTTGGTTACCCAGTCTCTGTCCCATTGTCATCCCAAAGAAGGAGAGAGGTCAGCATAGAGGATTGGAAAAATAATGAGTGGCCCATTGAGAGAGTAATCTAATATTATGGCCCAGCTACATGGGCTGAGTATGGGACTTGGGGATATTGCACCCCAATCCTAAACTGAATAATTAGATTAGAAGCAGTGCTTGAGATTATAACTAATGAGACAAGCAGGGTGCTGACACTCCTAGCACAGTAGCAAACCCAGATCCGAAATACTGTCTATCAAAACAGACTGGCCTTAGATTACTTACCAGCCCAAGAAGGAGGAATATGTGGAAAGTTCAACTTAACTAATTGCTGCCTGCAAATTGATGACTAGGGGCAGGTCATAGAGGACATAGTAAGAAAAATTCAGACATTGGCTCATGTCCTGGTGCAAACCTGGAGTAGGTAGAATTCTCAGAGCTTACAGAGAGGATTGTTTTCTGCCTTTAGGAGACTTAAAACCCCAGTAGGAGGAATGCTAGCAATTGTTGGGCTATGTTTAATTGTTCCTTGTCTCTTCCCACTAGCAGTCAGAGCTACATGATCAATGATTGAGACAATTGTCAACCAAAAGCCTGCATCACATATGTTCTATGTGAAACACTATCAGCCCCTACAGCAGCATGTAGATGATGAGGCCCCAATGTAAAAATCAGGAGAGGTCTCAAAGGGGGAATGAGAGAGGATGTCCCACTATAAAGAGTTATCTGATTCAGCTGATGATTCTGCTAACTCATTTTCCTGTAACAACCAACCAAGTATACTTCCCAGTGTATTTGGACCACCAATCAAAAGAAGACATGATCGTTCCCTCCACCCATCAAAAGGTGACATGGTTGCTCCTTTAAGCCTGTAAGTCTTATAAAAGGACAGGACCAGAATAAATTGGGGAGTTGGCCATTTTAGACTTTTGTCTGCCGCAGCTCCACCAGCCAAATAAAGAACCCCTTCCTCTTGTATCTTTGGTGTTTAGGTGATTCTTTCTTTCTCTGTCAGGCCTAGATACCTGCTACACTATCATTAATATCAGCCACTTATGATATCTATAATAATATCCTGTAAATTATGTCTGTAGAAGTCAATAGTGCACAGTAAAAGAATATACTGCAGTTTGTTAATTTACCCAGTAAAATGTTCCTTGACAGGTAACCTTAGGAAGAAAACATTTTATTCAATAAGGGACTAGTTTGGGAGCTGAAATGTAAAGATAGGAAGCAACAGACTATGTGCATCTAAGATACATCTCTCTAATCTTAGCTAGAGACTCATTTCAATTGTAGCATTTTAAAAAATGGCCAATCTCTAATTGGGAGGTTTTTTTTGTGGGGGGGCAGTGAGGGTAGCTTTATTTCAAGTTCTAAAAAAGTCTAAGAACAATCTTTGCATCCTGAACGTTCATTCACAGAAAAGTCACAAAGTTTGGAAGAAATAAAAGAGGATGTTAAAAAAATAAGAACAAGTATTTGGCTGCAGCAGCAAGCAGATGTGGCATACATTCTTTTTCAATTAATTTTATTGGAGTGATATTTGTTACTTAAATTGCATAGTTTTCAGGTGTTCTGTTCTTCATCATTTTTGTGTTGCATTGTGGTCTCACCACACAGAATCAGTTTTCTTTCTATTATACACTTGAATCTTCCCCTTTCCCAACTATCCTTGCCCCATTCCCTCTGATAACCACTAAACTATTGTCTGTGTCCATGAGGTGTTTTTTTTTTTTTCTATTTTCATCATTTATTTATTCTGTTCATTACATAAATACCCAAAATTAGAATAGATGGATTGTAAGGTAGTTCCATTTATTTATTTTTGAGAAAACGCTACACTGTTTTTCATAGTGGATGTACAAATTTGCAGTTCCACCGGCAATGCACAAGGGTTCCCTTTTCTCCACATTCTCATCAACACCTGTTGGTTGATTCATTGATGAGAGCCATTCTGATGAGACTGATATTGAGCATCTTTTCATGTGTCTATTGGCCATCTGTATATCCTCTTTGGAGAGATGTCTATTTAGGCCTTCTGCCCATTTTTTAATTGGGTTGTTTGCTCTTTTGGTATTGAGTTGTATTAGTTTGTTAAAAATTTTTGACATTAACCTTTTATCAGATGCCTCATTGATGAATATTTTCTCCCATTCTGTAGGAGTTTTTGTTGTTGATGATAATTTATTTTGCTATTACAAAACTTTTAATTTTTCTTTTGTTGTTTCCCTTGTCCTAGAAGATATATCATTGAAGATAATGCTAAGAGTGATGTCTGAATGGTTACTTCCTCTATTTTCTTCCAGGAGTTTTATAGTTATAGGTCTTATATTTAGGTTGTCAAAATATTTTGAGTTTACTTTTGTATATGGTGTAAGAAGGTGGTCCAATTTATTTATTTATTTATTTTGCATGTATCTGTCCAGTTTTTCTAACACCATTTGTTGAATAGACTGTCTTTGTCCCAGTGTAAATTCTTGCTTCATTCATCATAGATTAAGTGGGCATATAAGCATGGATACATTTTCGGACTCCCTATGCTGTTTTGTTGATCTATGTGTCTGTTTTTATGCCAATACCATGATGATTTTATAACTGTAGCCTTGTTGTATAATTTGATATCTGGTAGCATGATTCCGCTAACTTTGTTCTTCTTTCTCAGGGTTGTTTTAGCTACTCTAGTTCTTTTATGGTTCCATATAAATTTTAGGATTATATGTTCTATATTTTTCTCTGAATAATGTCATTTATTTTGGTGGAAATTTTATTGAATCTATAGATTGCATGGTGTAGAACTGACATTTTACCTATATTAATTCTTTCTATCCATGAGCATGCTATATGTTTCCATTTATTTGCATTATATCTTTGATTTCTCTTCAGTGTCATAATTTTCTGAGTACATGTTTTATACTTCCTTGGTTAAATTCATTTCTAGTTATTTTATTTTTATGCAGTTGTAAATGAGATTTTTTTTTATTTCTCATGCTAGTTTGTTATTGTGTATGAGAATAGAACTAATTTTTGGATATTATTTGATATTTTGCTACATTATTAAATTTTTTTTGTAAATTACAAGAATTTTGAGGTTGAATTTTGGGGGTTCTCTCTATATAGTATCATGTCATTTGCAAATAATGATAGTTTTGTTTTTTCTATTCTTATGTTGATGCATTTTATTTGGTTTTATTGTCTGATTTGTTTGACTAGGGCTTTCAGTACTATGTTAAATAATAGTGGTGATAGTGTGCATCCTTTTCTTTTTCCTAATCTTAAAAAGAATGTTTTTATTTTTTTCTTACAGATTATTTCATTAACTATCGGTTTATCGTATATATCCTTTATTATATTAAGATATGTTTCTTCTATTCCAACTTTGCTAAAAGTTTTTATCATAAATGGATGCTGGACTTTGACAAATGCTTTTTCTGCATTTAGTGAAATGACTATATAATGTTTATTTTTCATTTTGTTTATGAGGTGTATCACAATAATTGATTTACATATATTAAACCAAACTTGCATCCCTAAAATGAATCCCACCTAATTGTGTTGCATGATTTTTTCAATGTACTGCTGAATTTGATTTGCTAATATGTTGTTGAAAATGTTTGCATCTATCTTCATTAAAGATGCTGGCCTAAGTTCTGTTTTTTGTTTTGTTTTGATTTTTGTTTTTGGTAGTGACTTTATCTGCCTTTTGAATCAGAGTAATGGTGCCCTCATAAAATTAGTTTGGAAGCCTGGTCTTTTTTTAGATTATTTGAAGTAATTAGAAAAATGCAGGTGTTAATTCTTTTTTGGATATTCAATAAAATTCACCTGTGAAGCCATCTGGTCCAGATGTTTGCTTGTTAGAGGCTTATTGATTGGGAATTGATTTCATTGTTAGTAATTTATCTGCTTAGATTTTCTATTTCTTTTTTATTTGACATTGGAAGATTGCATGTTTCTAAGAATCTATCCATTTCTTCCAGATTGTCTAATTTGTTGGCATATAATTGTTTATATTATTTTCTTATAATTTCTTGTACTTCTGTGTTGTTTCTTCTCTTTCTTTTCTGACTTTATTTTGGTCCTCTGGGGAAAATATTTGCAAACAACACATCTGATAAGGGTCTAATATCTAAAATATATACAGAACCAATATGACTCAACATCAAAAAAACAAACAACCCCATTAAAAAGTGGGCAGATGACTTAAATGGACACTTCTTTCATGAAGAAAATCAAATGGCCAACAGACATATGAAAAATGCTCAACCTCATTAGCTATCAGCTAAATGGACGTCAAAACCACAATGAGATACCACCCCACACTTATTTGAATGGCTATTATCAACAAGAAATTGAATAACAAGTTCTGGAGAGGCTGTGGAGAAAAAGGAACTTTCACACACTGCTGGTGGGAATGCAAATTGGTACAAGCACTATGGAGCACAGTGTGGAGGTCCATCAGAAAACTGGGAATGGAGTTATCAAATGACCCAGCAATTCCCCTTTCATGATTTTACTCCCAAAACTTAAAAATTTTAGTCTGCAAAGGTTTTTATACCCCAATGTTTATCACAGCACTGTTCACAGTAACCAAGACATGAAAACAACCAAAGTGCCCTTCAATATATGACTGGATAAAAAAGCTGTGATACATATACACAATGGGATATTATTCAGCTTTGAGAAAAGAGAAAGTACTGCCATTTGTGATAAAATCAATGGAAGTTGAGGTCATCATTCTAAGCGATATAAGCCAGGCAGAAAAAACCAAGAACCATATGACTTCACTCATATGTGGAATATAAAAGTGAAAGCAACAAAGAAAAAACAGACAGACAAACAAAAACTCATGGACACAATCAATAGTTTAATGGTTATCTATGGCCAAGGGGGAGGGGGTGGGAGAGGAGAGAGGGTGAGCTAAATATATGGTGATGGAAAAATAACTCAGACTGTGTGGTGAACATATAATGCAACAAATAGATGATGCACGGTAGAATTGTGCACCTGGAATCTATGTAATTCTTGCAAACCAATGTCACCCCAATAAGTCTAACAATAAAAAGCATATTTATAAATTTAAAAAAGTAGAACTTAAGAAGGAAGAAGATGAGGGCATGAGATAACATCCCTGGAATGTCTTCTGGTAATTACAGCTGCATAGCCAAATTCCAACATGAGCATCCACAAGTGACAGAGCCTCACTTAAGAGATCCACCCACTGCAAGAAAACACCTAAAGATCAGAAAAAGTGAGGCAAATGGGAGAAAAAGGAAGATAGCAGTGTGGAGAAAGGACTGCAAAAGCGAGGACCTGGCAAAAGGACTGAAGAGGGAGCCAGGGGAAAAGGGCTGAAGCACAGCATGATCATAAGCAGCTGTCAGAGCAGACAGTGTTAGCCCTGTAATGGGACTAGATAAAATTGTACCTATCCCCTGACTCTAGTTTGCTTGTGGCAGAGGACTAAGCTTGGTATGGTGTGCCAATCCCTTGAGATGTGGTGCATCCATGACAGAGGGTCAAGTTTGCTCTGAGGCACCCATCCTCCCAGCTTCAGTGTACCCCTCACAGAAAGCTAGGCTTGCTCTGCAGTGCCCATTCTCCTGGCTGTGATGAACTTCTTACATAAGTTCAAGATTGCTCTGTAGCAATCATCCCCCTGGCTCTAGTTCACTTCTGATGGAAAGCTGAGCTTGCTCTGCAGTGCTCATTACCCCAGCTGCTGTGCACTCCCGACAGAGGGCTAATCTTGGTCAGTGGTGCCCATTTCACTGCTTCGGTGCAATTCTAAAGGAGTGCTAAAGTAACACAGAAGTGTCCATATCCCTGGCCTGAATTTGCTCCTGATAGAAGACCTGGCTTGCTTGGTGGTGTTAAGCTGCCTGAGCTCCAGTGTGCTCCTGACAAAGGGCCAGTCTTATATTGCAGCTCATGCCAGGCAAAACTGCGCACTCCTTTGATGGAGGATTAGGCTTTTGCTGCAGAGTGTGGCTGCCACAACCTTGAGTACTCCTGACAAAAAGACAGACTTTTTTCACAGCTGAGCCAGCATCCAGAATAATGAGCAACCTCAGGACAAACAGCAGCAATGAGCTGTACTGCCCCTAATACTAGGCAGAAACTATGAAAACAGGGCCTGGCTACTTCCCCCTTGCTCTCCACCAAAACACCATTACCCTGTGCCACAAACAAGCCCTGAATCCTCTTTAACAAACTCTGCAACCTAGGGAACCAGCAAAAGAGCTTAGAAAAACTTGTAAAACAAAAGAACAGTAGTCTCTGTCTGCATAGAGGCAAAATATATCCTTTCCCACCACATTTCCCCAAAGAAGGGGTGCATCCAAGCCAAGGCAACTGAGTTAAAGAGGAGAACTCCACCCTCCAGGAAAGCTCAGAGAGTGAGAAAATCTAACTAAGAGAAAATGCTGTAAGACACAGCAGGAACAACAACTGGAAAATGAAAGAAAAACCTCTCCATATCTGCCAGGGGGAAAAAAAAACCCCTTATGCCCAGGAAGAGACACATCAACTACAATAAAGTAACTCTTGGGAACAATGCATCCCAGAGAGAAAAAGAAAATTCTCCAGAAGAGGAACTTATGTATTTGAAAATATATTATCTAAATGATGAAAAATTTGAGACGCCACTCCTAAAAATACTCAGATAGCACGGGTAATGCTGGCTGAATACTAAGACCCAGATAAATGACTTTAGAAAGAAAATTTCTGACAAAGGAATATTTTAACAAAGAAATTGAAACGATAAAAAAGAATCAAATAGAAATTCAGAAGATAAACAATGCAATAAAAGAAATAAAGCATAACCTAATTAAGCATAGGAAGCTGTGCCGACTAGAGGGAGAAAAGAAATAGTGATATTGAAAATAGAAATATGGAAATTGAACAGAAAAAGAGACAAAGATTTGAGAACTAAAAAGAAAATATATATATATATATATATATATATATATATATATATATATATATGACTGCCCCATAAAAAAATGAAAAAAAAAATGTCTCTACAAGAACAATCTGACTCCATTAAAAAGAACATTAGGGTAATAGGAGTATCAGAAGAAACAACAAAATTCTGATGAAAGCTTTAATTAAACAAATAGTAGATGAAAACTTTCCAACACTATGGGAAGAACTGAAATCCCAAATTCAAGAAGAAAACAGGACCCCTAACTATTTGAATCCCACTGGACCTTCTCCAAGGCACATCATACTGAAGATGTCAAAAATCAAAGACAAAGAAAGAATTCTAAAGGCAGCTAAGAAAAAGAAAATTGCAACTTTCAAAGGAAAGCCTATCAGGGTCTCATCAGGCTTTTCAGCAGAAAATCTTCCAGGCAGGAGAGAGTGAAATAATATATTAAAAATATTAAAAAAGAACTACCAGACAAGAATAATATATCCAGCAAAATTATCCTTTAGATATGAAAGAGGAATAAAGACCTTTTCAGAAATACAGAAGCTGAGGGAATTCACCAACACAAGGCTGGCACTCCAGGAAGTACTGAAGGAGGCTAATCGACATGAAACGAAAAGCCAAAATAAATGGCAAGAAGTTGGGACAATACAAACATAAAAAGGGAAGTAAAAGTCTAAATTCCCAAAAGGGAATAGAAAGTAAAATTATGCTTAAGAAAAGGAGCCACTATATATATGAAACATTTTTTTTTCATAAACTTCATGGTAACTAATCAAAAAAATTAAATAAAACAAGCAAACAAACAAACAAACAAAAAACCTGGATCCAAGACACCAAAAACGAGGAAATAGAAAGAAAACTCATAGAACACCATCAAAAAAAAAAAATTAAAAAAGAAAAAACCAGAAAGTGAGAAAAAAGTGAAGCAGAAACCTAAACACTGAACAACCAAACGGCAGAAAGTAAAATGGTCATAAGAAATCTTCAGACATTAATCATCTTCCTAAATGTAACTGGACTGAACTCAACAATAAAAAGGCACAGTGTAGCTGACTGGATTATAAAACAACACCCATCTATATGCTGTCTCCAAGAGACACACCTCAACCACAAGGACAAAATAAGACTCAAAGTGAAAGAGTGGAGAACGATACTCCAAGTAAAAGGCATCTTGAGAAATGTAGGAGTAGCCATACTTATGTCTATTGAAACAGAGTTCAGGGTAAAAAAGGTAAAGAAAGACAAAAATGGACATTTTATCATAATAAAAGTCATAATACAACAATAAAAAGATGTGATACTCATCAATCTATACGTGCCCAAACAGGAAGCACCAAAATTTATAAAGCAACTACTTAAAGATCTAAAAGGTGAAACTGATGAAAACACAATTATAGTAGGGAACCTAAACACCCTCTTGAGAGCCATGGACAAATCATCCAAATAGAAAATAAATAAGGAAATAACAGTTCTAAATGATACATTGAAACAATTGGATATAATTGACATTTTTAGGACACTCCATCCTAGAGTACAGAACTATACATTCTATTCTAGTACACATGAAACATTCTCAAGGATAAACCATATTCTGGGACAAAAAACTAGTCTCAGCGATTTCAAGAACATTAGAATAATACAAAACATATTCTCAGACCACAAAGCCTTGAAACTGAACATCACTACACAAAAGAGAAAAAAAAAAGTGCATATACATAAAGATTAAACAACATGTTATTAAAAAATGACTGGATCAAAGAAGAAATCAAAGAGAAAAATATAGAAACAAATGACAATGAAAATTAAATATATCCAAATAATTGGGATAGAGTGAAAGCAGTAATAAGAGGAAAATGTATACCATTACAGGCCTATCTCAAGAAACAAGAAAAATTGCAAGTAAACATCCTGAATCCCATCTTAAAAAACGAGAAAAACAAAAGACCAAAAAAGCACCCAGAGTCAGCAGAAGGAAGGAAATAATAAATATTAGAGCAGAACTAAAATAAATAGAGAACAGAAAAATGATGGAGAAAATTAATGCAATGAAGACCTGGTTCTTTGAAAAAAATCAATGAGTGACAAAGCCCTGGCTAGGCTAAACAAAGGGCAAAGAGAATAAACACAAATAACCAAAATTAGAAATGAAAAAAATGAAATTACGATTGATACTACACAAATGCAAATGGTCATAAGAAAAGATTATGGACTATATGCCACTAAATTTAAAAACCTTGAAGAAACGGACATGTTTGTATATTAACATATAGTCTACCTAGACTGAACCAAGAAGAACTGAGCAATCTAAATTAGTCAATCAACAGTAATGAAATTTAAACAATCTTCTAAAACCTCCCAAAGGCAAAAGCCCAGGACCAGACCGTCTCACCAATGATTTTTATCAAGTATTCAAAAAGAAACTAATGCCTATTCCCCTCAAACTCTTCAAAAAAATTGGAGAGGGCATACTTCCCAACCCTTTCCACAAGGCCAACATAACCCTAATAGCAAAGCCCAGCAAGGGTAACAAACACACACACACACACACAGACACACACACACACACACACACACACACGCACACATAGAAACAAAACAAAACTATAGACCAATATCTCTTATAAGCACAAATGTAAAACTCCTAAATAAAATACTAGTAAATACAATACAATGCATTAAATAGATTATACATCATGATCAAGTGGGATTCATCTCATGAATATAAGGATGTTTGAACATGCACAAATCTATCATTGTGATACACCATATAAATAAACTAAAAGATAAAAACCATATGTTTATATTTATTGATGCAGAAAAATCATTTTACAAGATACAACATTTATTTATAATCAAAACACTTATTAAAGGAAGTATAGAAAGAAAGTACCTTAACAGAAGAAAGGCCACATATGACAAACACTCAGTCAATATCATACCCAATGGGAGAAGATTGAAGTCTATTATTCTAAAATCAGAAACAAGGCAGGGATGTCTTCTGTCACCACCGCTATTCAATATAGTACTGGAAGTTCTAGCTGCAGCAATCAGACAAAAACATAAATAAATAAAAGAGTATCCAAATAGGAACAGAAGAGGTTAATCTGTCACTTTTTGCAGATTACATGATTATTTATACAAAATTCTAAAGCCTCCACCAAAAAATTATAAGAAATAATAAAAAATACAATAAAGTTGCAGGATATAAAATCAATGTATAAAAATCAATTGCATTTGTATATACCAACAATGAAAAATAAGAAAAAGAAATGAGACACACAATACCTTTTACAATTGCAACAACAACAACAAAATACCTAGAAACAAACTTAACAAAGAGCTTGAAGGACTTATATACTGAAAACTATAAGACACTACTAAAATAAATTGAAGAGAACACAAAAAAATGGAAAGTTATTTCATGTTTATGGATGGGAAGAATCAACGTAGTTAAAATGGCTATATTACCCAAAGCAATATAGAGATATAATGCAGTTCCCATAAAAATTTCACAGATATTTTTTCAATGAATAGATAATAGAATAATCAGATTCATATGTAACCACAAAAGTCCCTGAATTGCCCAATCAATCCTACCTAAAAATAATAATGGGAGCATCACACTACCTGATTTCAATCTGTACTACAAAGCATCAATAATCAAGACAGTTTGGTATTGACAGAAAAACAGACACACAGACCAATACAAAAGAATAAAAAACCCAGAAATAAACCCACAAATATATGAACAGATAATTTTTGATAAGGAAGCAAAAAATACACAATGAAGAGTAGAAAGCATCTTTAGTAAATTGTGCTGTCAAAATTGAAAAACCACATGCAGAAAATGAATCCGAACTACCAACTGTCACTATATACCAAAATTGCCTCACAATGGATTTAAGACCTCCACATAAGACACAAAACAATAAACTGTACATACAGAAAACATTGAAACTAAACTTATAGATCTTGAGTTTACAGAGTACTTTATGAACCTAACCTCAATGGCCCAGAAAGTAAAAGAAAAATAAGTGAATGGAATATATCAAACTAAAAACTTCTGCGCAGCAAAGAAAATGATCAAGAAAGCAAAGAGACAGCCAATTTAATGGGAGAGAATATTTGCAAACAATGCCTCTGATAATGGACTAATATCTAAAATATATAAAAAAAACGTACAACTAAACAATAGAAAAACAAACAATCCAATTTAAAAATGGGCAGAGGAACTAAACTGACACTTCTCCCAGGAAGACATACAAATGGCCAGCAGTTATATGAAAAAAATGATTGACTTCACTAGCTATTAGAGAAATGCAAATGAAAACCACAATGAGATACCACCTCACACCTGTTAGAATGGCTGTAACCAACAAGACAAGGAATAACAAGTGTTGGAGAGGGTATGGAGAAAAAGGAATCCTCATACACTGCAAACTGGTACAATCACTATGGAGGACAGTGTGGAGGTTCCTTAAAAATTGAGAATAGGGTTACCTATGGCATGCCAATTCTGGATATCTATCCCCCAGAATTGAAAACTTTAGCTTTCAAAGATATAAGCACCCCCATGTTCATCGCAGCACTATTCACAGTGGTCAGATTATTGAAACAGCCAAACCGTCCTTTGATAGATGACTGGATAAAGAAGCTGTGGTACATATACACAATGGAATATTACTCAGCTATAAGAAAAGATGAAATAGGGCCATTTATGACAACATGGGTGGACCTTGAGACCATCATGCAAAGCAAAATATGCCAGAAAGGAAAGACCAAGAAACATATGATTTCACACATTTGTGGCACACAAAGCTGAAAGCAACAAAGAAAAAGAACCTCATGGATACAATAAATAGATTAGTGATTAGTGTTTATCTGAGGGAATGGGGAGTGGGTGGAAGAAAAGGGCCAGCGTCTAAAATATATGGTGATGAAACAAGAACTAACTCTGAGTGATGAGTTATTGTAGAATTGTACACCTGGAACCCATGCAATTTTTGCTGACCAATGTCGCCCCAATAAATTTAACAATAACAAAAGATAGCAGAAAGTCAATGAAAACCAGCTGTCCAATAGTTAAGTTTCATGAAAAAAAGTGTCTCCAATATGCATGGTGTCTCTGTAAGGAGAGAATGTTACTATAAGCATGAATATTAGTGGAATGATATGTATCTTAATTTTAGAAATGAAAAGGCATTTGAGATAAAGGTAAATTACTCAGTTAAATATTGTAATATTTCCAAGTTATCCAAGGGTTATGTGTAAGTTTTCAAATATTAAATATATTATATATTTAAGCCTGTATTGATTTAGAAATTAATCTTTACTATCCTATTAATTTTCTTTAAAGATATAAGGTCTGGATTTTTCTTGAACTTAGATCAAAAAGCCTAACTTTTCAATTTAAGAAATTTTTTATGTTCTCATATAAAAAGTGTAAACATGTTTTACAAATGAACAAAAACATTGTTATTAAAAAAAGAAAGTAAAACTTACTGTGGGTGGTGAACACAATGAAATGTATATATAATGTATTATAGAGTTGTACACTTAATGTCTATATAATTTTTTTGGTTGGTTCCCTGAGTGGGGATTGAACCCACGCTGCAGCAATGAGAGGAATGAAGTCTAGCCACTACACCACCAGGGAATGCTCCTATATAGTTTTACTAACTAATGTCACTCCAGTAAATTTAATATCAACTAAAAAATACACAAAAATTTTATATTAGCTCACAGAATGTTAACTACACAAAGTAAGTGGGATAGAAAACATAGAAGCAGAAAACTTAAGATTTAGGAATGTCTACTTCAAAAAATCTATCAATTGTAAAGGTAAGCACTTCACAAAGTAGGAATCATGTTTGTGTGGGGGGGTGTGTTTTAAATGTATGACGCATGGTACCCAGTCACTCTTCAATAAATCAATGTACATTTAATGAACAATGGTTAAATTTCATGAATAATTTATATATATACCCACCTACTTCAAAAAAGTATTTAACTTAACCTAAAATAAACCAGATATGTCTAAAATAACTGGTGACATAATGTGGTAAGCAGAATAATTATTCTCCAAATATATCTATATCCTAATCTCAGAACCTTTAAATATGTAATTTTTCATGGCAAAGGGAAATTAATGTTTCAGATTCAATTAAGTTTACTAAATATTTATTGACCCTAAATCTGATAAATTATCTTTAACTGTATATGTGATCCTAGTGTAAACACAAAGTCCTTAAAAGTGGGAAAGAAAAAGAAGTTCAGAGTGATATGATATGGAAAGACTCAAATGGCCATTATTGGCTTTGAAGATACAAGAACGGGGCTAGAAAACAAGGAATTTGGGCTTCTTCTCAAAACTGGAAAAGGAAAATATGCTGATTTTTCTCTTAAGCCATTAAGAAGAACCAGCCCTGATGAATTCATTATTAGCCCAAGGCAAGTTATTTTGGCATCTAACTTCCAAAACTATAAGATAATAGAATTGTAATGGCTTAAACAACTAAACTTGTGGTAAATTATTACAGCAACAATAGGAAACTAATGCACATTAAAAATTGTAGTAAGTCTTTAGAGATTTATTTTTAAACTGTTTCAGGATGTATTTATTGCATTTAATGAAAAAAGCCTATAAAAGTAACTTTTGGTAAGGAATTCTATCTCTCAATTTTCTTTGGAATAGTAGATTTAGTGATTGAATCGATATAATTATTTCAAAAGTCATGGATTGTTAGAATGTCCTCAAGTCTTGCTTTGGTAGTCATGACCTTTTTTTAAAGCCCCAAAGGGTCATTTATTCACTCACTCATTCAACAATGAATGGTGCTTTGTTAAAAGATCAGGATAGAGAAATGAACTTGACAAAATTTTTCTCACATGAAGCATACTCCCTAAGGTAGATAGAATAATCTAATCTATTACTAAATATAAACCACAATATTAAGTACTATGATAATACTATTAATATAAAGAAAATATAAAGAAAATTAAAAAGATAGAGGGTGATGGAACATGTATTTATTTTATTTAAAGTAATCATGGAAAGGCTTTCTGAGGAAGTGAAAATTACGTGAAGTGAAAACAGAGATTAACATGGAAATAACATCTTATTAGTTTGTGATGTACAATGACTTATTAAAAAGAAATAATGTGAGTCTCAAATCAAGGTTAAAGTAATAAATATTTTCAAAAACTATTTTCTCAGTTGCATAAGGTTAAGACCCTCTGAATACTGATGCTTGTTTTTAGTTTATCTCTGTTTCTGCCATCTTCCACTATCATAAAAACCCACCTTTTTCTAAAATAATAGACTTTTATAAGAAGAAGGGAGGCAACAGAGCATAAAGATATTACCTTTGCAAGTTTAAAAAGCTGTTTGTTCTAAGATATTTATTGATATCACATGTCATTCATATACATCATATGATTAAAAGACACCATCTAAAAGAAAAGGAGTATACAAAACTCTAAGCAATAGAGCTTTGGTGCCTTTTGGAAACCCCTATATCTTGCTATAGCAAACCTGCACAAAACTTAAATTTTTTTCCTACAACTATCCAACCATATTTTAACCACAAAAGTGACTTTAAATACTCTTCTAAAATAAATTGTATTAAAAGCACTCTTCAAATTAAAGAAGAAAAGGAGAGAGTAAAAATCCAGAACATGGTGCATTTTATATCAAAGTCACTTTTTAATGTAATAAGAACCGACATCCAACACCTAAAATCAAACAAGGGCTTAATAATAACAACATTTAATCATGTATCTTTCCTCTACCATCCTGATTTTCTAGGTTACTTATTTTGAATCACATTTGCATTGTGTTTTCTTGGTTTTTTAATTAGTTTTATTATAGTAAAATATATTCTGTAAAAAATATACTTTTCTTTGAGATAAATTTAACTACTTTTTAGTTATTTAAAGTGTACAAGTCAGTGATTTTTTAGTATGTTCACAATGTTGTGCAAGCATCACCACTATTAATTATAGAACTTTTTTACAATAAACTCTGTTGTGGAAAATTTTCTCAGCTCTATATATCTGAAAATAACTTTATTATTCATTTATATATAAGGAAAACTTAGCTGGATTTATTATTCTTGGCTAACAATAATGTTTTTGATATTTCAAATATTTTTTTGCACTCACTCTTGATATGTAGAGTTTATACACAAATGTTTTATAATAATTTAATGGTCTATTTTTTATGTTACTTTGTTTTTCCCACTGTTTCAAAAGTCTTTTTTTTTAATTCATTTTTATTGTTAGACTTATTGGGGTGACATCTGTTAGCAAGGATTACATAGGTTTCAGGCTTACAGTTCTACAGTGCCTTGTCAACTTGTTGTATAATAATTTCACCACCTAATGTGACTTCTCTTTCCATCACCTTATATTTAGCTACCCCCCTCCTCTCCCAGCCCCTCCCCTTTTGGAGTTCCTTGATGGTGTAGTGGCTTAAGGCCTCAGCGCTGGTGCTGTCAGTGCTGCGGCCTGGGTTCGATTCCCAGTCAGGGAGTTACCCACATACCAAAAATCAAAAGTCTTTTTTATTATTAATTTTTGACAGTTTTGATATAATGTGCCTTGGACAATCCTTTTTGATTTGAGATAATTAAGTGTTCTGTTTGCTCCTAGTATTTCAGGATTTAGTTCTTTCTATATGTCTGGAAATTTCTCACCAGCTATTCTTTTCTCTCTTTCTTTTCATTCTGATATATATATATGTATTTGTTATAGCCATTAATTATATATAACTATATCTATATAGTATTAAAATAATTGTTATATCTACCAATTATATATATACTTGTTATACTATATAGATGGATATAACAATTATTAATATACACATATGTGTTTCAAATCAGGGAGTAACAAAATATAGTAAGAAAAACTACTAACAGAGCTAAAGGGAGAAACTGACAAAAAAATTATGAATAAGAATCTAAATACCTCATGGACAACAGTGGATAGACCATTCAGAAAGAAAATTAATAATAAAATATCAGCCTTAAATGACACATTGAACCAAATGGACAAAATCAACATTTATATTTTATTCAAGAATAATAAATTATACATTGTTCTCTTGTTTACATGCAACATTCTCAGATATCAATAATAGGTGAAGACTCAAATCTTACCTCAACAAATTTAAGATTAAAATCCTACCAATAACCTTTGCTTCCTAATTGAGGGATCAACTGCAAAAAATTTCTGGAAAATTACAAATACATGAAGATTAAACAATAGGCTCCTAAAACACAACTAGGCCAAAAAAGAAATAAGAGAAAATGTCAAAAAATACACAAAAATGTAAAGATAAATAAAACATATCAAAAATTTTGACAGTGTGTGAAAGAGGTAATAAGATTTAAATTTATGTCATTATGGGTCTATCTCAACAAACAAAAATAATGCTAAATAAGCAAGTTAACATTAACTCTTAAAAAACTAGAAAAAAATCACACTTAAAGTCAACAAAAGGAAGAAAACATAGATAAGAGGCAATACCTTCTTACTCATTATATGATATCTACTTTACTCTGATACTATGACCTAGTAAAAACAACACACACACATACAAACACACAAACAATGACATACTTTTATCTGTGATTAATAGAAATTCAAAAATGCTTAACAAAATATTACCAGATTGAATACAACACATTAAACAATATACATTATGATCAAGTGGGGTTAATTCCAAGGGCACAAATATGTTTTAACAAATGCAAATTAATCAATGCAACACACGACATAAACAAAATAAAGAAAAAATATATTATTATATCAATAAATGCAGAAAAGTCATTTGATGAGACTCAATGTCCAATTGTGATTAAAATACTTAATGCAATAAATAGATACAGAAGAAAAGTAACTGAACACAATAAAGGCCATATATGACAAAATCTCAGCTAATATTATGATCAATTGTGAAAAACTGAAAGCTTTTTTTTTAATATCAGGAAAAAACAAAATTGCTCTCTTTCACCAATGTTAGTTAACATAGTAGTGAAAGTTCTAGCCAGAGCAATTTGGCAAAAGAAATAAATGAAATGTATTTAAATTTTGAATGGGGAATCAAAGTGTCATTTATTAAAGATGAAATCAGTCTTTATATAAAAACCCTAAAAACTCCATCAAGAACTGTAAGAAACAATAAACTAGTACAATTAAGCAGCAAGATAAAAAAGTTAATGTATAAAATTCCATTGAATTCCTGTATACTAACAATGAAATGTCAGAAAAATAAAATAAATAAAAAATCAAGACCTTTTGAAATTGCAACAAAAAAGAATATAACAAAGACCAAACAACAAAAATGTAAAGTACTTATACACTGAAAATGATAAAACATTCTTAAAATAAATTGAAAAATACACAAAGAAATAAAAAATATTTTGTCTTCATGGATTGGAAGAATCAACATAGTTAAAATGGCCAGAATACCCAAATCAAAATACAAATGTAATGCAATCTCCATCATAACTTCAATGACATTTTAAAAATTAAACAAAATATAATCAGATTCATATGAAAGCACAAAGGAACCTGAATAGCCAAATAAATTCTAAGAGGAAAGACTAAGACAGAAGATATCACACTTTTTGACTTTAATTTGTACTACAATGTGACAGTAATCACAACAGCATGGTGATGGCTAAAAGAAGATTCACAAAATAATGGAATAGAATTGAGAACCAAAGATAAATAAATAAATAAAGAAGATCTTTACATATATATGGGCAGATAATTTTCAACAAAGGAGTCAAAAACACGCAATGAAGAAAAGTAAACATCTTCAATAAGTGGTTCTAGAAAAATTAGAAAGCCATGTCCAAATAATAAATCTAACCTGCTGTCTGCCATCATATCCCAAATTAACTGAATATGGATTGAAGACCGAAACTTAAAACCTGAACCAATAAATTGCATGCAAGAAAGCATAGGTAGTAAATTCATGGGCTTTTGGTTCATAGAGGATATTATTAATTTGACCTGAAAGGCAAGAGAAGTAAAAACAAAAATAAACAAAATGAGACTATACTATATTAAACTAAAAGGCTCCTGCACAGCAAACAAAAAATCATCTAAAAAACAAATAGCCAATCAACCAAATTGAAGAAGGTATTTGCAAACAACACTTCCAAAAAGGGGCTAAAGTGCAAAGTATATAAAGAACTCATACAACTCAACAACAAATAAACAATCCATTTTTTTAAATAGGTCACACCATCTGAATAAGCACGTGTATGAAGAAGACATACAAATGACCAACAGACATATGAAAATGTGCTGCACTTAACAAATTATTAGAAAAATGCAATTCAAGATCATAATATAACCACCTCACACCTGTGGGAATGGCTATTAACAAGACAAGTAATAACAAGTGTTTGAGAGGCTGTGAAGAGAAAAGGTTTTCTAATATACCACTGGTTTAAATGTAAATTGGTTTAGACAGTATGGAAAATATTATGGAGTTTCCTTTAAAAATTAAGGAGTGAATTATTATATAACTCAGAAATTCCTCTTCTGGAAATCTACCCAAGAAATCTGAAAATATTTATCTGTAAAGATATGTGTACTTTGTTAATTTCAGCATTATTTATGGTTGCCAAGAGATGAGAAAAACCAAAATGTTATTCAATAGATGACTGGGTAAAGAAGATGTGGTAAACATACACAATGGAACGTTACTAAGTCATAAGAAAAGGTGAAATACTGCCATTTTTGACAACATAAATGGATCTTGAGATTATCATGCTAAGCAAAATAAGTCATATAGAAAAAGTCAAGAACCATATAACTTTAGTTATATATGGAATATAAAGCTGAAAGCAACAAATGAACAAGATAAACAAAAATATCATGGACAGGGACAAAAGTTTAGGGGTTACAAGATGGTGATGTGCGAATAGAGTAGTAAAAGGATGTAAGGGGGTCTAATATATGATAATGGAAGGGAAATTAACTTTGCAAGAGTATCACATAGTGCAACATATAAATAATGTATTATAGAATTGTACCCTTGATGTTTATATAATTTTACTAACCAATGTCACCCCAACAAACTTAAAAAATAAAAACTTCTACCCATTATTCAGTCAGTGTTTATTTCTCCATTGCTCTCCAGACTCTGAAAACTGTTAATTATATTTCTCTCTTTATGTATATGACGTTTCTGTATATTTCATACTAATGGAATAACATAATTTGCAATCTTTAGTGTGTTGCTTTATTCACTTAATGTAATGTTTCCAGTATCCATGAATGTTGTAGCATGAATTAGTATTTAATTACTTTTGTGAATGAATAATATTTTATTTTATGTATATAACACCTTCGATTATTCATTCATCAACTGATTGACATCAGAGTTTTCTTATAATATGGCTCTATTAAATAATGCTGCTTTTGTGAACACTTAGAAGTTATTGTATAGACATATGTTTCTATTGTTTTTATCAATTTTGGGAAAATGTGAGTGAAATTGATTGGTCATATAGTAATGTTATGTTTACCTTTTTGTAGAACTGCCACACTGTTTTTTTAAGTAGCTATAAAAACATTTTTAAATTTCAATTACTGATTACAAGGGTTCAAATTATTTAAAATTATTACCAATATTTGTTATTCTTCATGTTTTTCATTTTATTGTGGTCATCCTAATGATTGTGATTTTGTTTTCCATTTTTCTGATAAATAATAATGTTGAGCATATTTTCATGTGTCTATAGGTTATTTTATATGGTGCTTTTGAAAAATATCTGTATACAGATTTTTCATTTTTAATTTAGTTATTACTAATTCTTCAGTTGTAGTCATTATGTAGTCTAAGTTACTTTTATATTAGGTTGACCAACTGTGCCATTTTAAACAGGACAGAAAACAATTGTACTGTCTCAATACAAATGATGCATATGGTCAGCATAGTCTCACTGTGCTAAATTCAAGGTGTCAGTAAGCTGACCATACATACCATTTTAAATGAAACAGTATCTTTGTTTTTTGTCCCATTTAAATGGTACCTCTGGTCAGCCTCTTTTATATGCATGACTTGGAATTTTTTTCTTTCACACTGTGTTCCAGATATTTACTTTTTAAACGATGTCCCTTGAAGCACATATGTGTTTAATATACAGCAAATTCTTTGTTAACCAGAACTCAAACAACTGGAATTTTCAAATAACCAGCAGAAGAATCAAAAAGAAAACTTTAAATACAAATAAAAATAAATCAATTTCTATCAGAAATGTAAGTCTAAACTTGGCACACTGCATGCAGCCTCACGATGAGCAGTGAGTAAACCTTTGTACATCAAGTGTTTGTCTTCCCCTCTTGCTTATTCACTATGAGTAAACCTATCAGTTGGGATTTATTATTATTCAAATTTTGTGTTCTCACTCAACCCAAAGTATGCTGAAACGGGTCCCAAGTAAGTATAAACACATAGTGCTTACTTTTAAGCAGTAGATGGAAATATGCAAGAGGCTTGAGAAAGGTGAGAGTCATTCTGTGTTCATAGAGAAATTTAAGATGAATTCATAAACAATCTATAACATTAAATCTCAATTTCAGAAGATAAAGAAGTTTTATTTTAAGTCAAAGAGTGACGTGCGTGTGAAGAAGCATCATACTCTTTACACACCAAAGATGAAAGTGCTTGAACAGGCCCTGTAGTTTTTGCTGAAAAGGTCTGAGAATGTTTATTTCTGGTCCTATGTTGCAGAAAAAAGAAGATAATTCCTTAAGAAAATGAACATTGAGAGCCAGTGTTTATTTTCAAGTAGCTGGATTACCTAACTCAAAGTTACTCATGGCATTTGTAACCTGGACTTGTCAGGTAAGCAAAAATTAGCTGACTGTGAGGCTAAAGCTTTATTTTGTGATGTGTTTAGTTATTGGTCGCAGAAAATAGTCGACCCCTGAGCAGACTCATAGTGCAGATGAGACTAGCTTAATGTGGAAGTTTCTGACTAATTCTACTTTGGCTGGTGGTAATGAGAAGTTATCTCATGTGTTTAAGCTAAATAAAGAAGGTACAACTGTGACCACTCATGTAAATACATCAAGAAATCCTAAGGTAAAGTTGTGTGTGGTCTGAAAATATGCTCAACCAAAGTGCTTTAAAGTTATAACTAAACTTCCTTTAGATTATCATGCACGGAGTAACAGTTAGTGGTTAGATGCAGAAATCTTTACCAAGTGGTTTAATTATTTGTCCACTCCCAGTGTTAAAGTAAATTTATGAAAAACAGAAAAACCAGAAAATAGTAAAGTTCTGTTGCTCTTAGATAACTGTCATGCACATCCTCCTGCAGAAGAGCTCATTAATGGCAACATTTTCATGGTATCTTCCAGCTAACATCACAAGTTTGATCAAACCAATGGATCAGGGAGTAATACAGAATGTAAAAATGTTTTACAGGTGTGACTTAATAAAAATAATGACTAAATTTGATAGGACAATTCTGGACTTTCAGAAAACACATAATACAAAAGATGTGATCTACACTGTCAGTTGTGCTTGTGATTCAGTGATAAGTGAGACATGAACATATTGGAGAAAGTTTTGACCTGTTGTAATTTCTGTGGAATTTTCTTCCTCCTCTGTTGACTTTGAGGGGTTTCCCATCAATAGTGCAGTTTCTAGGAGCAGAGTTTATAGTAAAATCTGAGTTCATTGACTGCTGACAATAAAATGAATTTGTCTTGGTATAAATTTGATGACAGGCTTATGGTAGATGAAGCTATTTAAGTAACATATATTTAATAAAAGAGATATCATAGATGCTGTTGTGGATCATGAAAAAATGAATGTTGCAGAGGAAGAAAAGAGTGATGATGATAAATGTAAGGTGGAAAAAGTATTCTGGCACAGAGCTACTGCAGCATTTGAAAATGTAATAGTTTTTGCAGGACAGTAACTCTTCTTCACTTTTAAGCATGTTATGCAGCTGCACATAATTCAAAACCTGACTTTGAGTGAAATGCATAGGGCCTTCAAAGAAGCCGATATGCATTTATTTTATTCAAAAAAGCTGTGTGCAAGTTTGCCAGTACATATCCACTTTTTAAATTCTATCTCAGCTACCTTATCAGTTCCTGATGGTCCTAATGTGATGTGTGCCCAGTAAACCCTTTATCTCTGTGACTGTTTTTAAATGTGTACGTGTATGCTTTTTTATAAGTTACTTGAACTTTTTTAAAAATTGTACCAGTGAAGTTCATTAAGGTGAAAAATTTATTGACTGCCATTTAACTAAAATTGTACACTGCATTCACAAAGGTGTTTTAAAAATAAAACTGTGTTACATTCAGTTTTTATTTGTCTTAATGTGCTTTTATTTATTTATTTGTTTTATTGAGGTGACATCTGTTAGCAAGGATTACATAGGTTTCAGGCATACAATTCTACAGTGCATTGTCAACTTGTTGTATAATAAGTTCACCACCTAATGTGACTTCTCTTTCCATCACCTTATATTTAGCTTCCCCCCTCCTCTCCCACCCCCTCCCCTTTCTCCCCTTCCTAACCCACATTTAATTACTGTATTTTAATATTGATATCAAGGCAATACAGAGTTTATGGAATGGTGTGGTATAGTACGGGGTATAGTATTAGTTAGGCTTATTTTTAATAGTAACTCTCAAGCAACCAGAAACAACATTCATCTGGCATCTACAAATACCCATGTGTCTCAGTTAACTGAGAGCCTATAACCAAAAGCTACAGTTACTCTTAATGGGGACTTCATGTAGCCTTTTCAAGTGAGCTAGTTTGGGCTTTCACAAAGCATGGTGGTTAATTTTCAAGCATTAATATCATGAGAGACAGTACAGGATAGAAGCTATGTCTTTTTTATTACTTGGCTGTGGAAGTCATGTGAATTTCTTTCTTTCTATTCTTTCAGAAAAACCATAATCTCCAACACAAATTCAATATGAGAAAACACAGATTCCATCTCTAAATAGGAAGCAAATTAGTTGCATTTTAAGAAGTCTGTTGTGGGAGATGGCAGATATATATAAGGGCAATCCAGAAAGTATTCAGCCATGCAATATGAAAAATAGAGATGTTTACGGCTAAATTTTATCTTGAAAATCCTCATATATTGGTGTGGCCATTTTTAGAAAAATATAATTTAACTTATTAATGACTATACCTACTTTTTTGTATTGCTAATATAGAAAATTCTCTCAATCTCTGTGGCATCCATAGCATGACATTTTGTACAATGTAAGTTCTTCATATAAAATACAAATGGCTACTTGAGAGATGCGATGAAATAAAACACAAGTTTTGAAATTGGGCTTAAAAATTACCATTTTTGTATAACTTTGAAGGATATTGTGTAAGAATATCTGGTCAAACAGACAAGTTTTAACTTATTTCTTAATACTTGGCTTTAATTTATTTTTTCAGAAAATAATAAATTATACTGGCAAGAAATCAATTATCTTCAGAAGGGTAAGAAAACCATCTCATATGTTACTCAGATTTTGCTTTTGACATCTTTTAATTTCTTCCCTTCTGTTTACTATAACCTCAAACAGGAAACACGTGTCTTAGAGTCCACAGTTTAATGCAGTATCCATGTTTGAGAAAGACCTGTTTTCTCAGCTAGGACCCACATTCCTTGCCAAAATCTTTTTCTGCTTTGCTTACTTTTGGCTAGAAGTTGACATGATATCACATAGAATTTGTTGTTTCTGTTTTATGAAAACATACACACAAACAAACACCCTATCTGAAGTCAAGATTATAATTTTTATGGCTCCTGTATATGAACTATTCCTCAGAGCTAACTTAATTTCATCACTTGAACACTAATTAGAGAAATGGAACTATGGAGGGAAAGGCAAGTTTGAAAATAGATGCATCACATTTATTCCAAAATAAACCATATGCTTCTATTAAGTGATAACCATGAAAGAATTATAGTGTGTTATAATAAAGTAGAAGAAAGAGAGTCTGGCAATATTTAGAGAAGGTAAATTCTCTTCTGTTCAAGAAATAGTATAAGACTTTATTTGCAAAAATACAAAAATCAAACAAACTAAAAAAAACAGAATACTACTATAGCGCTTCCTCAATTGCGTTGCCCAAGGGTAAGCCACAAAATCTGATTTACCATAGTTCTTATATTTAAAAGACATTGCGTATACAGTCCTGATTATCACTTTTTTATGTAAAGGGTATTGTACATTCTAAAATTCTAGTTCTAGTGTTTTCTTTCTGCATGGCAAGGACATTGGTATTATTACATAGATTTTGCCCAACATGGAAGCAGAGAGGCATCTTTCCTTTCTCTATCAAAATTTTGCCTTCTTCTTAAGGCAGCCAGAGAAGCAAGCTGGGTACTGCCACATGCATTAAACACACAACACCCACCAATATAAAACAATACCCACAGCAATGTACTATTTGTTACACACACACAAAAAAAATTAAGTTCTGCCTCTATGACTGTGAGTAAATTACTTTTTAAAAAAATTTGTATTGTTTTACTAGTTCACTTATAAAATAGAGTTAATAACATCACAACAGTTTTTACTTTAAACATTATTGTGTTGCATATTCTGGCTTACTTGTTTCTTATCCCCAACTCATATACATACTCACAAATCTAACAGAATGTGAATGAAGAAACAGTGCTTGTGTACTTTGTCACTGTTTTTCAAATGCTTAGAATAGTTAATCGCACATAGTAAGTTCTCTAAAAGTTTTGCTTGAATAAACATGCAGTAAATTTTCTGGTGCATTTCAACTTACTTTGTTATTAGTATTCTGGCAGACAGTTTAAGCAAGTAAATTGACTTACATAAATTTCTTCTTATTCCAGATTATTGCATTATATTATTTTCTGCCATCTTTTTTTATTATGTTAAAAGATACACAGCATCGTTTATTATTTAAACATTTTTAAGTCTACGCTTTAGTGTCATTAAGGACATTCACATTGTTGTACATTGTCTTTCATGGTTTCTAACAAATTTTATAATTATTTGTTCTCCTTTCAAACAAATGCCATTGGTGTTTTTATAATAATGGCATTGAGTCTATAGATTGCATTGGCAGTATGAATATTTTAACAATGTTAATTCTTCCTATCCATGAACATGATATATGCTTTCATTCATTTGTATCTCCTTCAACTTAAAAAAAATTCTTATAGATTTGCAAGTACAGGTATTTTACCTTCTTGGTTAAATTTGTTCTGAGGTATTTTATTTTTTGGTGCCATTGTAAATGGGATTGTATACTTTATTTTTCTGATAGTACATTACTGGTGTTTAAAAATCCAATCAATTTCTGAACATTAATTTTATATGCTGCTACATTGTTGAACTAATTTTTCAGTTCTAATTGCTTTTTTAATGGATATTTTGTGTTCTCTATATGGAGAATCATGTTTTTGGCAAATAATGACAGTCATAATTTTTAAATACCATTTGAATTACTTTTACTTATTCACTTTTTGTGTGTAGTTGCCATTGTTAAGACTTCCAATACTATGTTAAATAAAAGTAATTAAAGTGGACATTCTTGTCTTGTTCCTGATCTTAAGGGGAATGCTTTTAGCTTCTCCCCATTTAGTATGATGTTATATGTGGGTTTGCTGTATATAATCTTTATTATGTTGAGATATCTTTCCTGTATTTCCATTTTGCCATTAGTTTTATTTATAATAAATTAATACTGGATTTTCTCAAAAACTTTCCTGAATTTATTGATATGATCACATAATTATTATATTTTATTTTGTTTCTGTGATATATCATGGTAAATCCTTTGCAGATATTGAACCAACTTTGGATCCCAGGATAAACATCACTTGAACATGGTGTATAATCTTTATAATGTATTGCTGAATTCAGACTGTTACTATAATGTTAAAAGTTTTTGCATCTGTGCTCAACATGGACATCAGCCTATAATTTCCTTTTTTGATACTGTCATTGTCTGGTTTGTGAATCATGGTAATGGTGGGCTCTTGAAAGGCTTGTGAAATTCACCTGTGTAGCCATCTGGCACAGGACTCCTATTTGTTAAAGACTATCTATTATTCATTTGATTTTATTAGTAGTAATCAGGTGATGCAGATTTTCTGTTTTTTATTTATTCAATCATACAAGATTGTTTCTAAGAATTCTTCCATTTCTTTAAGACCATTCAATTTGTTAGATTGTAATTTTTTGTAATATTTATTTATAATCATTTCTATTTCTGTGTTGTCTGTTGTCACTTATCTTCTTTCATTTTATATTTTATTTACTTGATTCCTTTTATTTTGCTTAAGTCTAGTTAAAATTTTATCAATTATTATTTTTTTATTATATCAAAGAACCAGCTCTTAATTTCTTTTATCATTTGTATTACTTATAACACTATTTTATTTATTTTCACTATGGTCTTTATTAGTTTCTTCCTTCTCACTTTGGGCTTTATTTGCTGTTCTATTTCCAGTTTCTTGAAGTATAAGTTCAGATTGTTTACTTGAATAGGTATGAATTTTTCTCTTAACACTGCTTTCTTTGCATCCCATAAATTTTTGGCTATTGTGTTTTTATTTTCTTTTTTCTTAAGGTATCTTAAATTTTTAAATATCATTGTTGAGCCATTCATTATTTATTAGCATGTTATTTAACCTCAAAGTTTTCTGTGTTTTCCAGTTTTATTCTTGTAATTGATTTCTTGTTTCATATCATTGTGGTCAGAGAAGATATGTGATATAATTTTAAGCTGCTTAAATTTACTCAGAGTTGTTTTCTTCATTTTATTAATATGTGCTTCATAATAGGAAATGTTCCATGTGCATTTAAAAATGTATAAAATTAAATCCATCTCATTTAGTATGTTATTTAATACCATGGTTTTCTTGTTGATATTTTTTTTTCTGGAAGATTTGTCTTTTATTACTAATGGGGTGTTAAATTCATTTACTATGGTTATAATATGGTCATTCTCTTTCTTTATGTCAGTAAATACTTGATTTAAATATTTGGCTGCTTCTATGTTTTGTGCAAAAATATTTTATAGGGTCATATCATCTTGTTAAATTGATGCTTTTATTATTATGCAATATCCCTATTTGTTCCTAATCATAACTTTTGCTTTAAAGTCTATTTTGTGTGTATAAATATTGCTATCCCAGCTTTTTTTTGTTTCCATTTGCATAAAATATATTTTACCATCCTTATACTTTTAGTCTGTGTGTCTTTTGATTTGAAGTAGATCCCTTGTAGAAAGCATATTTATGTTTTGTTACCTCTTCAGCTACCCTATACTTTTTGCTTGGAGTATTAAATTCACTTATATTTAACATAATTATTGATACATACATATTTATTTCTATTGTACTATTCATGTTTTTACCTTAAAAATGCCTTTAACCTTTCTTATAGTGCTAGTTTAGTGGTGGTGAACTTTCCAGCTTTTACTTTTTTGGGAAATATTTTATGTATCATTAAATGTTGAAGGGATAGCCTTGCTGGGTACAATAGTCTTGGTTTTAATATTTTCTTTTCATCACATTGAATATTTTGTGCCAATTGATTCTTGCCTGAAAAGTTTCTGTTGAGTAATCAGCAGACAATATAATGGGAGCTCCATTGTAAGTAACTAGTTGCCTTTCTCTTGCTCCTTTTAGGATCCTCTCTTTCTCTGTAACCTTAGCTATTTTAATTATAACGTGTATCAGTGTGGGCCTGTTTGGATTAATTTAGGGAGGGGGACTCCCTGCCTTCTCTGGGCTTGTACGTCTATTTTCTATTCATCATGTTAGAAGAATTTTCAGTCATTATTTCTTCAAATAAGTACTCATTATCTTGCATTCTCTCTTTTGTTTCTAGTACCCATATTATGCAAATGTTGCTATGCTTGATGTTCCAAAAGTCTATTAAACTTTTTTTTCTTTTTGCTGTTACAATTGGGTATTTTATGCTACTCTGTATTCCAAATTGCTTATTCAATCCTCTGCTTTATTTATTCTACTGAGTATTTCTTGTAGTGCTCTCTTCATTTCAGTTATTGTATTCTTCACATCTGACTGATTTATTTTAATGGTTTCTATGGACGTTTTTATGCTTCTTACCTTCTTGTTGAAGGTCTAAGTTACTTGAACATTATTATAACTGTTGTTCTGAACTCTGTATCTAGTAGGTGATTTACCTTCATTTTATTTACTTTTACTTCTTGAGTTTTCTCATGATTTTTGATTTGGGACATTTTTTTCTTATATTGTCTGCCTCTCTGTTTGTTTCTATGTATTAGATAGATCTGCTATATCTCCCAGTCTTTGTCAGGTGGCTTTATATAGTTGATGCCCTGTATAGCTTAGTGACAGTCTTTCTAGTAACTTGTCCCCCATGCTTCTGGAGTGTTTTAGTGTGTGTATGTGTGTGTGTGTGTGTGTGTGTGTGTGTGTGTGTGTGTGTTCAGTGTGCCCTTCTATTACAGTTAAGCCTTGATTGCTATTGGCATATCAGTTTGTGGTATTGACCCTCAGACTAACTATGAGTTTTGGCCACATCCAAAGCTTATGAGCTGTTGTGTGGGGCACTTACCCCACAAAGCAGGATTGTCCCCAGTGTATTCTTGTTCTTGTTGTGATTGCCTTTTGTGTGTGCTACTTGAGGGGCTAATTAGTTGATGCTCTGATGTGGTCTGAATCTGATTTCTAGTTATTTTTTTGTTGGGGACTGTTGGTAGGGTCTTTGGTGTAGCCCAGGTCATCTACTATCTAGGACTGATTGGGGACTACCTGGTAGGAGCTACAAAGTGATCCATAGTTGGACGCTGCCTGTGCTACACATAGAGGTGGATGGGAGAGGCCACACTGTGATTGATCCAAAGATGGTTGCCACCAGTTTTGAGTCTGCTGTAGCTCTGCAAAAATCCCAGGGTAGGGAGTTCCCTGATGGTGTAGTGGCTTGGGCCTTCAGCGCTGGCGCTGTCGGTGCTGCGGCCTGGGTTCGATCCCCAGTCAGGGAGCTACCCACATACCAAAAAGCAAAAAAAAAAAAATCCCAGGGTATGGCAAGGTTTGTTGCCACCTGTAAGCTCCTACAAGGCTCAACCACTGATAAATTCTCCTGTCATATGCAAGCTGGGTGAAGTGGGGTCTCAGAAATTCTTTAGGGTGGAAATAGTGATGTTCACCACGTTAATGTAATCTACAGCCAATGATGAGTCTGGAGCTATTCAATATTAGTAGAAGTCTCAGAACACTCTAAGGCCAACTGCTGCCCACCAGGCACCTGTGGACACTTGAGAGTTGTCTGAGAAAAACTGCAATGCAAATGGGGATGGCTACTTTTTAAGAAAGTGCTTCAGGTGTTGAGTGAATTGGGTCGGGTCCCAGAAAGACACCAGGGTGGAGCAAGTAAAGTTCATAAGGCTAATGTAGATTAAGATTTTTCTATGTGGGGAAGTTCTCAAAAAAGGAAATATGGCACCCACATACCACCTGCACAGGAGTTTTATTCTATACAGAATAAATTGCAAATATTTTCCCAGCCCTTGCCACTTTGACAAAAGTGAGATGGCATCTCACTGTCGTTTTAATTGGCATTTCTCTAATGATTAGTGACATTGAGTATCTTTTCATATGTCTATTTCCCATCTGTATACGCTCCTTGAAAAAAATATCTATTAGGTCTTCTACCCAATTTTTCATTGGGCTGTTCATTGTTTTGGTGTCGAGTTGTATAAGTTTCTAATAGATTTTGAATATTAACCCTTTATTGGATGCCTCATTGACAAATATTTTCTTCTGTTCTGTGAATGTCTTTCGGTTTTTTTGATGTTTGTTTGTCTGATTGTTCGTTTTGCTGTAAGAAGACCCCCAACTTTTTAGACTGATGTAGTCTTCTTTGTTTATCTTTTCTTTTTTTTTCTCCCTTGCCCAAGGATATATATTATTGAAGATATATATCATTACTAAAGGTAATGTCTGAGAGGTAACTTCTTATATTTTCTACTGGGAGTTTTATGGTTTCAAGTTTTATATTTTAAGTCTGTAATTCATTTGGAGCTTTTTTTATATATGGTATAAGAAGGTGGTCCAATTTTATCTTATTTTTTTCATCCATCTGTCAAGTTTTCTCAGCACCATTTGCTAAAATGACTATCATTACCCCAATGTGAATTCTTGCTTTCTTTGGTGGCGACTAATTGTCCATTTAGACCTGGATTTATTTCCCGGCTTTCTATTCTGTTCTATTTATCTATGTGTCTGTATTTATGCCAAAACCATGCTTTTTGTATACTGTTTTATACAGTTTGATATCTGGCAGTGTCATTATTACAACTTCATTATTTTTTCTCAGGGTTACTGTGGCTATTTTAATCTTTAATTGTTCCATGTAAATTTTAGAATTCTTTGTTTATTCTCTGTGAAGAATGTCATTGGTATTTTGATGGAAACTAATGAATCTACAGATTGTTTTGGGTAGTACGGACATTTTAACTATATTAATTCTTCATATCTATGAGCATGGGATATGTTTTCAAATATTTGTGGCTTTTTAATTTTTTTCTTTAGTGTCTTTAATTTTTTGAGTACAGGGCTTTTACTTCCTTGCTTAAATTTATTCCTAGTTTTTTTTTAGTTGACGGAATTGTAAATGGGATTATTTTCTTAATTTTTTCTTCTGTTAGTTTGTTATAGATGTATAAGAATGTAACAGATTTCTGGATATTAATTTTGTATCATGATACTTTACTAAATGTATTTATTGGTCCTAATAATTCTGGGGAAGAATCTTTAGGGTTCTCTATATATAGTATCATGTCATCTGCAAATAATGAGAGTTTTACTTCTTTTATTTCTATTTGGTTGCCTTTTTTTCTTGTCTGCTGTGGCTAGGACTTCTGGTACTATCTTCAGTAAGAGCAGTACAGTGGGCATCTTTGTCTTGTTCCTGAGCTTAAGAGGAATGTTTTTAGATTTCCCTCTTAAGTATGATATTAGATGTGGGTTTATCATATATAGCCTTTATTATATAGAAGTATGTCCTTTCTATTCTCATTTTCCTGAGTTTTTATTATAAATGGCTGATAGCTTTTTGAAGATTGTCTCTCCATCTCTGAAAATGATCATATGATTATTATTTTTAATTTTGTTAATGTGGTATATCACGTTAATCAATTTATATGTATTGAACCAAATTTGCTTCTCAGGAATGAATCCCACCTAATAGTGGTGTATAATTTTTTTAAATGTATTGCTGGATTGGATTTGCTAATATTTTGTTGAGAATTTTTGCATCTAAACATTTAGGCATATTGGGTTGTAATTTTTTTGTAATATCTTTAGTGATGGTCTTAAAAATTAGTTTGGGAGACTGCTTTATTTTGTATTTTCTGAAATAGGTTGTGGAGAATAGGTGTTAGTTCTTTTTGGAATGTTTGGTGAAATTCACTTGTGAAGATATCTAGTCCAAAACATTTTTTGGGAGGGAGCTCGTTGATTGCTGATTTCATTTCCTTGTTAGTAATTGGTCTGTTTAGATTTTCTTTTAGAGTGATTTTTTTTGGGGGGGTAGTTCCCTAGCTGGGAATCATACTCAGGCCGCGGTGTTGAAAGCGCTGAAGCCTAGCCACTACACCACCAGGGAGCCCCCCTGTTCAGATTTTCTGTTCCTTCTTGATTCAGTCTTGGGAGCTTGTACCCGTATGTTTCCATTTTTTTTCAGATTGGCCAATTTGCTGTCATATATTTGCTTGTAGTATAACCTTTTTATTACTTGTATTTCTGTAGTGTCTGTTGTCATTTCTTCTCTGTCATTCCTTATTTTATTTATTTGGGTCCTCTCTCTTTTTTCTGAAAGATCTGGTTTAAAGTTTGTTAACTTTCTTTACCTTCTTGAAAAACCAGCTCTAGGTTTCATTGATCTTTTTTATTGTCTCCTTAGCCCTAATTTAGTATCTAGTCACTGAGATTTTTATCATTTTTTGTACTTATTTTGGGCTTTATTTCCTGTTTTCCCCCCATTTCACTAGATGTATGATTGACATTTTTATTGTTTCTTTCAGTAGGCCCTCATTGCTATGAATTTTTCTCTCAGTACTGCTTTTGCTGTGTCCCATGGATTTTGGGTATTTGTTATTTTATTTTCTTCTTTTTTGTCAGGTACCTTTTGATTTCTTCCTTAATCTAATTGTTGACCCATTCATTGTTTAGTAACATATTATTTAGCCTTCATGTATTTGTGTGCCTTTCAGTTTATTTCTTATGATTCATGTCTAGTTTCATACTGTTGTGGTTACAGAAGGTGTTTGATATACTTTAAATTTTATTAAATTTATTGAGGATTGTTTTGTGGCCTAACATATGGTCTATTTTGAAAAATTTTCCATGTGCACTTGAAAAATTATATATTCTGCTGCTTTGAAATAAAATGCTCTAAAAGTATCAATTAAATTAATCTGGTCTTGTGTGTCATTTAAGGCCACTATATCCATGTTGATGCTGTCTGGAAAGTCTGTTCATTGGTGTCAGTGGGGTTTTACAGTCTTCTACTATGATTGTGTTACTGCTGATGTCCGGCTTTATGTCAGTCAATATTTGCTTTATGAATTTAGGTACTCTTATGTTGAGTGCATACATGTTTATAAAAGTGATGTCCTTTTGTTGGATTGATTTATTTATACTTACATAATGTCCTTTTTTGTCTCTTGTTATAATCTTTCTTTTATTTTTCTTTTTGATTCATTTTCATTGTTAGACTTATTGGGGTGACATCTGTTAGCAAGGATTACATAGGTTTCAGGCATACAATTCTACAGTGCATTGTCAACTTGATGTATAATAAGTTCATCACCTAATGTGACTTCTCTTTCCATCACCTTATACTTAGCTTCGCCCCCTCCTCTCCCACCCTCTCCGCTTTCTCCCCTCCCTAACCCACTCGTCCCCAAATAAACATTAAACTATTGATTGTGTTCATGGGTTATTTCTTTGTTCATTTCTTTTTTTCTTTGCTTTCAGTTTTATATTCCGCATATGAGTGAAGTCATACAGTTCCTTGTTTTTTCTGTCTGGCTTATTTCACTAAGCATGATGATATCCAGGTCCATCCATTTTGTTGCAAATGGCAATAGTTCATCATTTCTTATAGCTGAGAAATATGTGTATATGTACCACAACTTCTTTATCCAGTCATCTGTCGCAGGGCACTTTGGTTATTTCCATGTTTTGGCCACTGTGAACAGTGCTGCAATGAACATTGGGGTACGTAAGTCTTTGCGGACAAAGGTTTTCAAGTCTTTTAGGTAGATTCCCAGAAGGGGGATTGCTGGGTCAAATGGTAGCTCCATTCCCAATTTTCTGAGGAACCTCCACACTGCCTTCCACAGTGGTTGTACCAGTTTGCACTCCCACCAGCCGTGTGCGAGAGTTCCTTTTCCTCCACAGCCTCTCCAGCACTTTTATTCCTTCTCTTGTTGATGACAGCCATTCTCACAGGTGTGAGGTGGTATCTCATTGTGCTTTTGATTTGCATTTCCCTGATAGCTAATGAGAATGAGCATTTTTTCATATGTCTGCTGGCCATTTGTGTTTCTTCATGGGAGAAGTGTCTGTTTAGTTCTTCTGCCCACTTTTCAATTGGGTTGTTTGGTTATTTCTTGTTAAGTCTTATTAGTTCTTTATATATTTTAGATATTAGACCCATATCTGATGCATTATTTACAAATGTTTTCTCCCATTCAGTTGGCTGTCTCTTGGCCTTGTTGATGGTTTCTTTTGCTGTGCAGAAGCTTTTTAGTTTGATATAGTCCCATTCATTTATTTTTGCTTTTACTTCCCTTGCCTTTGAGGACAGGTTCATGAAGTCTTCCTTGAGTCCTAGGTCTATAAGTTTAGTACCAATGACTTCTTCTATACAGTTTATAGTTTCAGGTCTGATATGACGGTCTTTAATCAATTTTGAGTTAATTTTTGTATATGGAGAGAGTTCCCAGCTCAGATTGATTCTTTTGCATTTGTTTTTCCAGTTTTCCCAGCACCACCTACTAAAGAGGCTGTCTTTTCCCCATTGTATGCTTTTTGCTCCTCTATCGAAAATTATTTGTCCATATATTTGTGGGTTTATTTCTGGGTTTTCAGTTCTATTCTATTGTTCTATAATTCTATTCTGCCAGTACCAAGCTGTTTTGTCTATTGATGCTTTGTAATATAAATTGAAGTCAGGGAGTGTAATGCCACCAGCCTTATTCTGTTTATATAGTATTGCTTTGGCAATTCGAGGTCTTTTATGGTTCCATATAAATCTAGTAATTCTTTTATCTATTTCACGAAAGTATGATTGTGGGATTTTGATGGGTATTGCATTAAATCTGTAGATTGCTTTAGGTAGAATGGCCATTTTAACAATGTTAAGTCTTCCTATCCATGAACAGGGGATATTTTTCCACCTCTTAAAGTCTGTTTCAATTTCTTTCAAAAGTGTCTTTTAGTTCTCTGTGTATAAGTCTGTCACATTCTTTGTTAAGTTAATTCCCAGGTATTTCATTCTTTTTGTTGTGATAGCAAAAGGAATTGACTCCCTCATTTCTTTTTCTGAGGATTCATTGTTTGTATAAAGGAATGCTATTGATTTTTGTACATTGATTTTGTATCCTGCAACTTTACTGTATTCGTTAATTGTTTCTAATAGTTTCCTGGTGGAATCTTTAGAATTTTTTATATAAAGGATCATGTCATCCGCAAATAGTGACAATTTCACCTCTTCTTTCCCAATTTGGATACTTTGATTCCTTTCTCTTGCCTGATTGCTGTGGCTAGAACTTCCAGTACTATACTAAATAACAGTGGTGACAGGGGGCATCCCTGTCTTGTTCATGATTTTAGGGGAATAGGTTTCAGTTTTTCCCCATTCGGTATGATGTTAGCCGAGGGTCTCTCATATATGGCCTTTATTGTGTTGAGATACTTTCCTTCTATGCCTATTTTATTTAGTGGTTTGATCATAAATGCATGTTGTATCTTGTCAAAAGCTTTTTCTGCATCCATTGAAATGACCATATGGTGTTTATCTTTGATTTTGTTTATGTGGTGTATCACATTGATTGATTTTTGTATGTTGAACCATCCTTGTGCTCCTGGGATGAATCCCACTTGATTATGATGTATGATCTTTTTGATGCATTGTTGTATTCTGTTTGCTAATATTTTGTTCAGAATTTTTGCATCTGTGTTCATCAGAGATATTGGTCTATAGTTTTCTTTTTTTGTGTTGTCTTTGCCAGGCTTTGGTGTTAGAGTAATGTTGGCCTCATAGAAGGAGTTAGGGTGTATTGCTTCCTCTTCAATTTTTTGGAAGTGTCTGAGGAGGATAGGCATTAATTCTTCTTTGACTGCTTGGTAGAACTCGTTGATGGAACCATCTGGTCCAGGGCTTTTGCCTTTAGGGAGATTATGGATAGTCAATTCAATCTCATTGCTATTGATTGGTGTATTTAGATTATCCAGTTCTTCTTGGTTCAGTCTTTGTAGGCTAGAAGTTTCTAGAAACTTGTCCATTTCTTCTAGGTTGTTAAATTTCGTGGCACAAATTCCTTCATAGTATTTTCTTATAATCCTTTGTATTTCTGTGGTATCAGTGGTAACTTCTCCCCTTTCATTTCTAATTTTGGATATTTGTGTCCTTTCCTTTCGTCCTTTGATTAGTCTCGCCAGGGGTTTGTCAATTTTGTTGACTTTCTCAAAGAACCAGCTCTTCGTAATATTAATTTTTTCTATTGTCTTTCTGTTCTCTAATTGGTTTAGCTCTGCTTTAGTTTTTAATATTTCTTTGCTTCTGCTAACTTTGGGTTTTGTCTGCTCTTCTTTTTCTAGTTCTTTAAGGTGGGATGCTAAGATGTTTGCTTGTGATTTTTCTTCTTTCTTAAGATAGGCGTGTAATGATATAAATTTCCCTCTTATTACCGCTTTCGCTGTGTCCCAATAATTCTGATACATTGTATTTTGATTGTCATTAGTTTCTATATATTTTTTAATCTCATCTTTTATTTGTTCTTTTGTCCAGTCCTTTTTTAATAAGCTGTTGTTTAATCTCCATGTATATGTGGTTTTTTCTTGCTTTCCTTTTATAATTGATCTCCAATTTCAAAGCTTTGTGGTCTGAGAATACACTTGGTATGATTTCAATCTTCTTGAATTTGCTGAGGCTACTTTTGTGTCCCAGCATGTGGTCTATTCTTGAGAATGTTCCACTCACACTAGAAAAGAAGGTGTAGTCTTTTTTTTTGCTGGATGAAGTGTCCTGTAAATGTCAATAATGTCCAATTGCTGTAATGTGTCATTTAGAGCTGTTATTTCCTTATTTATTTTCTGTGTGGATGATCTGTCCTTGGCTGTTAGCGGGGTGTCTGAGTCCCCCACTAGGATTGTGTATTCATCAGTTTCTCCTTTCAAGTCTGTTAGTAGTTTCTTTGTGTATTTTGGTGCATCCTGGTTGGGAGCATATATGTTGATTAGTGTCAAGTCTTCTTGTTGCATTGTGCCTTTTATCATTATGTAATGACCATCTTTGTATTTTACTATCATTTTTTAACTTGAAGTTTATTTCATCAGATATCAGGATGGCCACTCCTGCTTTTCTCTGTTTACCATTTGCTTGGAGTATTGTTTCCCATCCTTTCGCTCTGAGTCTGTGTTTGTCCTTACAGCTGAGTGTCCCGGCCCGTGGGACGAACGTGTAAGACCCTGAGAACGAAACAGGGAAGGGGGACAAGAGACGCGAAGAAAGGAGACAAGACAGGTTCTCTGATCAAGTCTCATTTATTAAGGCTCAGGCATCAGTTTATATAGAGCAGGGTGCAGTGGGGGGAGGTTTGCGTAAGCAGCGTTGCGAGTTTTTCTGCTTTTCTGTTAAACGTCTTTTTTTACACTTGTTCGTTGGTAGCCTGGCTGTTAGGCTGCGGAAGTTGTTTCACTTCCTTAATTTTTCAATTCCTTAATTTTTATGGCACATACTGGATTTTTGCTATCGGCCGCCCACAGCTGAGGTGTGTTTCTTGGAGACAGCATATGGATGCATTCTGTTTTTTAATCCAGTCTGCTACTCTGTGTCTTTTTATTGGTGAGTTCAGTTCATTAACATTTAGAGTGATGATCGATATGTGAGGATTTCCTGAGGCCATTACTTATTCCTTTCTTTGTTTTTGTTTGTTTGCTTGTTTGTTTGTTTTTGTTTCTTTCTTGTTGCCCCAACTTTGTTCAACTTTTCCTGATGTTTTGTTTCAGGCTGAAGAGCCTCCTTCAGTATTTCTTGGAGTGCTGGCATCGTACTGCCAAATTCCCTCAGCTTCTGTTTGTCTGAGAAGGTCTTTATTCCACCTTCATATCTGAAAGATAATTTTGCTGGATAATTTATTCTTGGCTAGAAATTTCTCTCTTTTAAATTTTTGAATATTGGATTCCACTCTCTCCTGGCTTGTAGAGTTTCTGTTGAGAAATCTGATGCCAGCCTGATGGGTTTTCCTCTAAAGGTTATAGTTCATTTTTCCCTGGCTGCCTTGAGAATTGTCTCTTTGTCTTTAGTTTTGGACATCTTTAGTACCATTTGTCTTGGAGAAGATCTGTTGGGGTCCAGGTATCTGGGGCACCTGTTTTCTTCTTGAACTTGGGATTCCAGATCTTTCCATAGGTTTGGAAATTTCTTATATACAATTTGTTTGAGTATGCTCTCTGTAGATTGCTCTGCCCCCTCTTCTGTTCTTATTATCCTGATGTTGTTTTGTCTCATGGAGTCAAATATTTCTTGCAGAGTTCTTTCAATCCTTTTGGTTCTATATTCCCTCTCTTCCTCTTTCTGAGCTGTTTCCATGTTCTGATCTTCACTATCACTAATTCTTTCCTCCATCTGGTTTGTCCTGTTTCCTATGGCAGTTATTTCATTTCTCACTTCTTTTATGGTATTATTTATTTCTCGTATTTCCGTCTCAATCTTTCTTATGTTTTGAAATTCTTTGTTAAATTGTTCTTTTTGTTCACAGAGTTCCTTTTTTATGTCATTTATATCTTTTTTATATTATTTATCTCTGCTATGGTGTTCTGCCAATAGGTTTTCATTTCTCTCACAGCCTTTAGAATGGCTGCTTTAAATTCTCCGTCACTTAAATGAGACACTTCCAGTTGTAACAAACTGTCTTCTGGGTGAATTTCATGTTCTTTCTGAGGAGTTTTAGTTTTTAAGGAATTCATCCTGTCCGCTGGGTTCTTCCTCTTTGACATGAGGGCTTTATGTTCGGTGCCCAGATTATTGCTTTTGTGGTGTCTTGCTGTAGGGCAGACACTAGGTGGCACTGGGGGTCAAGTTTTGGGGGAGAGGGGGCTGTTTGTTTCTTGTTTCTGATCTCCTACTGCGTTTGGAGGCTATGGGCATATATCCTGGGTAGAGGCCAACAAAAGGTGTTCCAAAGGCGGTTCTGCCTTCTGCCCTTTGCTGGGGAAGTTGTTTTGAGGCTTGTTTCTTCTGGTTGGGGTGAATGCTATCAAATCAGTCTTTCTTCCTAGCTGATTCAGCATCTGGCAGTCTACAGGCTCACACTGCTTTCAGAACCCTGGGGTGCACAAGGAAGTGCACGCTTCATAAGTCCAAAGCTGTGGGCCTGGCCTGAGACCGCAGGGTCGCCTTTGCTGAGGGCTGGGAACAGGAACTGCAGCCCTGTGTAGGTCTCCAGGAGGCCTAGAGCTGGGGTGTCATCTTTGCAATTCAGAGTCCTCACTCAGCCCTTCTACCACTCAAATGTTCCAGAGGCTGTCTCCCAAACTCCGTCCCCAGCTCCTCGGTCTCTCCCCTCCCCCAAACTGCGCCACTCCGAATAGTCAGCCGGGATTGTGTCTTGTTGTTGTCTGTCTCTGCTCCCTTCCCTCTCCCCGACTCGCCTCCTTCTTGTCAACCTTCAGGTGTTTACTTGCGATTTGTGGATTTCTCAACAGCCATTTTGTCACTCAAGATCCTCTTTCTTGGCTCCTGGACGGCCATTCAATTGTGTTTTCTGGGAGAGGCTTTAGGGACCTCCTCTCCAGTCGCCATCTTGCCTTCTTCCATAATCTTTCTTTTGAAGTTTATTTTGTCTGGTGTAAATATTGCTACCTCAGATTTTTTTCTCATTTCCATTTGCTTGAAATACTTATTTCCATTCTTTACATTCAGTCTATGTATGTCTTTCTTTCTGAGGTGAATCTCTTGTAGACAGCACATGCCTGAATCTTGCTTTCTTCATCATTCATCTACCCTGTGTGTTTTGATTGAAACAATTATCCCATTTACATTTAAAGTGATTATTGATGTGCATTTATTCATTGCCATATTGTTTTTCATGTTTTTTAAAATTTTCTTCTGTTTGTTTCTTTTTTTTCTTAAAAAAGTTTTATTTATTTATGTATATATTTATGTATTTATTTATTTTTAGCATTTCTTGTAACATTGACCTGATGGTAGTGAATTCCTCTGTTTTTTTTTTTTTTTTTTACTATCTGGGATGTTCTTTAACTTTCATTCATTTTTAAATAATAGCCTTGCTTGGTAGATTAGTTTTGGTGTAGGCTATTGTTTTTTATTACTTTGAATATTTTTTGCCACTCTCCTTTGGCCTGCAGTTCCAATTGAGATATCTGATAACAACTTATGGGAGATCTATGGTAAGTAAGTAGTTGCCTTTTCTTTGGGTTCTTTTAGAATTATCTTTGTGTTTAACCTTTGCCATTTTAATTATGATCTATCTTGGTTTGGGCCTGTTTAATTTCATCATGATTGGGACTCTCTGTGCTTCCCAGGTTTATGTGCTTATTTTTTTTCCAGGTTAGGAAAAAAAACTTCAATCTACAAATAGGGTCTTGATTTTTTCTCCCTCTCTTCTTATTGTACCCCTATGAGCTTAATGGTATTACTCTTGATGTTGTCCCAGAGGTGTCTCAAGATTTTTTTTTTAATTTTCTTTTTTATTTTTTTTTTTTGATCTTCTATTTGGGTATTTTCTGCTACCTTGTCTTCCAGATCAATGATTTGATGTTCTGTTTTATCTAATCTGATATTGATTTTTTTCTAGTGTAGCCTTCATTTCAGGTATTTTATTCTTTAATTCTGATTGGTTGGTTGATTTTATATGGTCACTTATTTCTTTATATATGATGTGTTTCTCTGTTTCCTCACTCTGGTTTCCTCTCTATATTTGCTTATATGCAGTAGGTATATCTCTTATGTCTCTTAGTCTTTGCTCTGTGGCCTTATACAGTATGTGTCTTGTATGATCCAATGGTGTAATCTCTCTGATCTCTTGTGCATGAAGTCTAAGATTGTTTCTTTAATGTGTTGTGTGTGTTCTTCAATTGTAGGTGAATGATATGTCACTTACAGCACACCATTTACTGTCTGGGGGGTGTGTGGCAGATTGGCATTGAAAGCTCTCCAGTCTGCCATAGACAGTCATTCCTGCTGAAGTCCACAAGAAAACCTTTTCTTATTAGTATGATAGGGCTGATTGCTAATCCACCTAGAGTGCCTCCATTTATACTGAACAAACCTCTAGGGGTCCTGTGTTCCCTTTGGAGGTGAGGGAAGGAAAGAAACAGGCACACAAACAAACAAATATACAAAAAAATGTTTCTGAGAACCCTGCCATCTGTCACTTGCAGCACATGGTTAGCTGACTTGAGGGTGAAGTGGGTGGCAGAACAGTCCTGGGACTTCCCAATGCAGCTCCAAACAGCCACATTTTCAAAAGACCAAAGTAAGCCTTCCTCTGTTAGTATGGCAGGGTTGATGGCTCGGCCATGTGGTGTTCCTGCATGTGGGCAGGAAAATACTTCAGGGTGCATATCTACACTTTGAAAGAAAAAAGGAGAAAAAAGATATTAATAATAAAATAAGAAATATAGGTAAAAATAAAAATCTAAAAATATATACAAAAAATAAAAATAATTAAATTAAATTTTAAAAAATGAAATACAAATAACAAAATACATGAAAAAGAGTTTAAAAAGTAAAAGGAAGAAAAAAAAGAAAATGCTAAACTTTAAAAGAAAAAATGTTTGAGTAAGCCCTGTTGAAGTAGAGACAGGAAGACAAAAAAAGAAATATCAAATTGAAAAAAAAAGTTTTCCTTCTCCCTTGCTGTGGGCCTTACAGTTTGTTGCTTAAAACACAATTTTGGTTGCCCTAGAGAAGTAGTAGAGTGGCACCAAAAGTTCACTAAGGTGTCACATACAGCTGCTCATGCTAAAGTTTGCAAGAATGTGTTCCTCCACTATTTGGGCAGGGCTGGTCACCCAGCTAACTAGAGAGTTTGACTGGGCAAATCTTCAGTGTGTTTGAGCTGACTTTGAAAGAGAGAAAATAGAAGTAGAGAAAATGATAATATTAACAAAAATAAAATAAATATAAACATAAAATATACATAAAAAAACTAAGAAGGAGTAATGATAAAAAGAAATTACAGGAAAAAGAAGAAAAAAGTAAATTAAAAAAATAAGCCAATAATTTTTGAAGAGCAAAGTGGTTATTCACACATCTTACTTTCAGATGTTCAGGGGGAGCCATAAAGCAGCACTAGACTTTCCTTGAGAAGCCATAAACAGCCTTTCCTGCATATGACATAATAAATAAATAAAAATTTCCCTAGGGCAGGGCTGATTCTTTCATTGCCCTGTGTTCCCCAGTGGGTAAGGAGAGCAAAAGTCTGGATGAGCTGGGTGACACCCCAGGGTGCTTGTGTGCTTTATTGGGAATTGTATTAGAGTTCCACAGCTTTTTCTCACCAGGTGCAGCTTGATTTCACTGCTTTGTTTTTTTCCTGCCTGCTTTAAAGAGTTGGCTGAATATGGCAAAGATGAATAGCCACTCTGTTAAAAAACAGTTTGAATGGTCTCCTCAGCTGGTAGCTTGGGGCTGGGCATTCAGAAGCCTAGAATACCCTGGGGGATGTAGTTTAAGCTGTGATTAGGAGGATGTTTGATTGTGTCTATAATATAGTGAGCATGCACAGAATTTGTTAGGCCATTGAGGTCTCAGAATAGGTCCTTTTGGTGTGGGTTTAACATAATAAAAATCATGTCCTCCTGTAGGCTACACTTGAGGTGAACCCTGCATTTGAACAATGGGGCACTTACCCCTAAATGCCATAGCTGAACACTTCCCCATATGTTTCTGGCACCTGTAGAAATGTCATCCCGTCCCTGAACAATGTGTGAGTGTAGCAAGTGTAAAGCATGTGTTCGTACTCCATAGGAAATTGTCTGAATTTATAGCTGGCTTCTATCCCATTGATACACAAGGTCTGACAAACAGGTTCGTAAATTTGCCACCATGGGAGAGAAGACAAGATGGCGACTGGAGAGGAGGTTCCTAAAGCCTCTCCCAGAAAACACAATTGAACGGCCGTCCAGGAGCCAAGAAAGAGGACCCTGAGTGACAAACCGGCTGCTGAGAAATCCACAAATTGCAAGTAAACGCCTGAAGGCTGGCGAGAAAGGGGCGAGTCAGGGAGAGGGAAGGGAGCAGAGACTGACCACGTGGGACGCGATCCCTGCTGACTATTCGGAGCTGCGCAGTTTGGGGGAGGGGAGAGAGACTGGGGAATTGGGGATGGAAGGAGTTTGGAAGCCAGCCTCTGGAACTTTTGAGTGGTAGAAGGGCTGAGCGAGGACTCTGAACTGCAAAGAAAACACCCCAGCTCTAAGCCCCCTGGAGACCTACACAGGGCTGCAGTTCCTGTTCCCAGCCTGCTGCAAAGGCGACCCTGCTGTCTCAGGCCACGCGCACAGCTTTGGACTTATGGAGCGGGCACTTTCTCATGCACCCCAGAGTTCTGAAAGCAGTGTGAGCCTTTAGACAGCCAGGTACTGAATCAGGGCTGGGAAGAAAGATTGATTTTCCCCAGCAAAGGGCCGAAAGCCTTTTGTTGGCCTCTCCCCAGGATATATGCGCATAGCCTCCAAACGCAGTAGGAGATCAGAAACAAGAAACAAACAGCCCCTTCTCCCCCAAAACTTGACCCCCAGCGCCACCTAGTGTCTGCCCTAAAGCAAGACACCACAAAAGCAATAATCTGGGCAGTGAACATAAAGCCCTCATGTCAAAGAGGAGACAGGATGAATTCCTTAAAAACTAAAACTCCTCAGAAAGAACATGAAATTCACCTAGAAGATAGCCTGTTACAACTGGAAGGGACTCACTTAAGTGACAGAGAATTTAAAGCTGCCATTCTAAAGGCTGTGAAAGAAAAGAAAACCTATTGGCAGAACACCATAGCTAGATAAACATAAAAAAGGATATAAACGACATAAAAAGGAACTCTGTGAACAAAAAGAACAATTTAACAAAGAAATTCAAAACATAAGAAAGATTGAGACGGAAATACGAGAAATAAATAATTCCATAAAAGAAGTGAGAAATGAAATAACTGCCACAGGAACAGGACCAGCCAGATGGAGGAAAGAATTAGTGATATTGAGGACTAGAACATGGAAACAGCTCAGAAAGAGGAAGAGAGGGAATATAGAACCAAAAAGATTGAAAGAACTCTGCAAGAAATATCCGACCCCATGAGACAAAACAACATCAGGATAATAGGAATAGAAGAAGGGGCAGAACAATCTACAGAGAGCATACTCAAACAAATCGTAGATGAGAACTTTCCAAACCTATGGAAAGATCTGGAACCCCAAGTTCAAGAAGAAAACAGGTC